>BQKZ01000460.1:51600-64613 GCA_036244855.1 Temnopleurus reevesii | reverse complement strand
TGCCTAGACTGACTGGCTCACCCAACTGCAGGATGTGGCATAAAACACTATTACATTCATACGAAAGAAGAAGAAGAAGCTTTATGATCACAAAATAAAGTCACATGTGCAACTCTTCTTCAACATTTTCCAAAGAATAAGAACTTTGTAACTTTCTTTTGTGTCCATCTAGCATTTGTTAATGTTTGAATAAAAGTTCTTTACCGTGTCCTATGCCTTTGTCTCTATCTGCTCACGGTGCACTTTTCAAGCTTTCTGAATAACAGTGAATTACGTTGGAGGGTTTATACAAAATATATTCTTTAGGAAAGGTGTATTTTCAAAAAAAAAAAAAAAACCATCGTACAATGTGACAGATGCGTCATCATAGTAGACCAGACATGTAGTGGACAATTATAGTTTCCTCTTTGACAGATGCGATAAGCCCCGGTCACATAGGACCCCGGAAGCAACACAATTCACCCTGACTCGTTGTTCTGAGGCAGTTAACTGTGAACTAACACTAGAGTCGGGGTGAATCGTGTTGCTTCCGGGGTCCTATGTGACCGGGGCGTATGGTATGGTAATGTTCTGTACCACCTTAGGAAGCAAAGTAGGATAGAAATGGTTGTTGTTGCAATGGCTGCAATTTATATCAAGAACAAATTTCTTGTCAAAAAGTAATTCTTGATGAATATTCTTGAAGAAATGACGTGTTTAGTTTTTTAGGTTTTTTTTTGTTGTTGTCTAATTGCACATCAAATGTAATGCCCTTCCCCCCATAAATGAAAAAAAAAAGCACGAATAAAACAACAAAAATCGTTTATGCAGATTCCGGGAATATCACGAAAGCCTCGGTCACATAGGACCCCGGAAGCAACACGATTCACCCCGATTCGTTGTTCTGAAGCAGTTATAACCGTGAATTAACAAATAAACGGTGTGAATCGTGTTACTTTCGGGGTTCTATGTGACCGGGGCTTTAACCCTCGACGTAGAAGGTTTAGCATTCTCGCAATAGACCACTTTCGTAATGTATTCAAATTTATTCACTTTTACTCCAAGATGAACTAAAATATACACCCGTCAACAGATAATGAGACTATACCAGTTGGAATCCGTCTTGCATACATTACCGTTGCTAGGTTGGACACACAGTGTAGCTTGACCAACCTAGCAACAACTAATGCATGTTGTCTACATTCCTTCCATGCATTGAAACAGGATTATGCAGGCCGTGAACAAATAGTTTAATTGTCATTGTGCGTTTGACAAAGGAGAGTGCATAAACTTTAAATACATTACGAATGTGGTCTAAAGGAAAGAAGCAGTGTGATATACGCTATTCCGATGAACAATAGTATTTAAATATGACCTTGCTTTTTCTCCCAACATAAATTAAATCGGTTTATCCCCATCTCGTCCAATGGCATCTCGTCCAATGACCGTTCCGTCCAAACGCGCTTCGTCTAACATTAGGTCGTCCAATTACCGTTTTGTCCAATATTCATTTCGTCCAATAGCCGCTTTGTCCAATAACCAGTTGGTCCAATTGCCAGTTGNGGCCGAAGTGTAAAATTCATTTGAACCCAACAAAGTTGTTGGAAAAATCAAAACGTTATGACTAAGCAAAACATTACCAATTAATTACGAGTACATGAGCATCCTGGTAATAAAGACAAAACATGTCAAGTCATCACCCCGGTGTCTAGCGAAATGCTCTGACGAAATTTATAAATTCGCCGTCCCCACCTCGATCGTAGTCCAGTTGAGGACTGAGTGTTCTGATAGCACCCACCTCTGCATATTCACTTACACTGTACACACAGGGACTGCACTGCACTCAACCACAGAGTCCTTACATAACCCTCTAATATGTATACCCCTCTGATCGCGCCTGCTATCAGAACACTCAGTCCTCAACTGGACTACCTCGATCGTAGACCTATATAATTCGGGAGGGGGTGGGGGACTTAGTCCAGTTGAGGGCTGTGTGTTCTGACGCACCCACCTCTGCATATTCTCTTACGCTGAACACACAGGGACTGCACAGCACTCAACCAGATACATATCGCGGGATCAAAGGGCTATACACAGGGGTATAAGATCCAGGAATTTTTTAAAGGGGGGCGTGACACATGTGTCGATTTGGAAAACAAAACGAAAATTAAATATTCTTAAATGCGATTTTCTGGCATCTAAGACCATATTGCTTTAAAAAAGATAAACATACATATATGTATATATAAAGTGAGTGATATATACCGCCTAAAGTAATTCCCTCTCGTTTTCCCTTTTCTTCATTTTTTGCCCCCCCCCCCCCTGGATCCGCTACTAATTATATAATTTTGGATGGCAATGAATGGAATACCAGGGAATATTGCACGAGTTAGGGCAATATTGCACGAATCGAAGCTGATGAGTGCAATACCTGCCCTAACAAGTGCAACGAGTTTGTGCAGTTTCAATCACTGTCTTGTAAATGCACGGTACCCTCCAAAAATCCAATTCACTGAAGTTCAACACTGTAGTTCAACACTGTAGTTCAACACAATTCTACACTGTATTCCACACTATATTCAACACTGTCTTTTTCGGCGTAGAATCTCCAGAAAATCGTCCTCGGTGAACGAAGCGAAACGAGACCTGAGCTCTGTCATTTTGATCGCGAACAAAATCAAAACAAATTTCGCGGTCAGTAACACGTAGAGGCTATGAGATTTCCGTGAGGAGAGCTCGCAACAGCTGATCACTGCTTTACGCATGCGTGAAATTGAAGCCGTGAAACATGGCATAATATTGCACGCCAATAAAACGAAACACGGGAGCATATGGTGAATTTGTTCTGTCATGCAATACGGTAAATTGTTGCATGACGGGAAATGAAGGGAATACAATACGCGAATTAAATGCAACGCTTAAAACGCTCATATAGATAATAATATGGAATGTTATTATTATTTCTTTCTAGAATCCAGTCGTAACGTGTACGGTGGGAGGCAATAATGATTCCACACAACTCTCTATTGATTATAATGGAATTATTTAATTTCAAGCATACACAGATATTACACATCACTTCATCAAAACTTCACAAGAAATTTACTTGTAAAAAAGATGTAAGCCTTAGTAAATTGAACTAAGGAAGTATTATTCGGTTTGTATTTATTCAACAATAATCATTAAGTATTTTAGTTGAAAGTTTGTCTGAAGTATAAAAACACCCGAGCAGTATTGCTGTAAAACATATGAAACGAAAGGTATACGGTATGAACGAAGCAGTGATTAAAAACTGATAAAGGAATAAAATATGAATGCACAAAAATCGTTGAGAAGTTTTGAAAATAATGCTTTCTTTGTATCAATTATGAAAATCATCAGGATCACTTAAAGATGTCAAGATTTATACATGTGGGATTTATGGAAGCATGGGGGAGCATAATCAGAATTTAAGGGGAACCAACTCCTCGGATTGTCGTGTTCTCATGGAACGAAGTAAAATCAGATGGACAAACTCAAAATTTGAGCAGGATATATTCCAGGGGTTGGTTTCCCTTTAGATGCATACTTAATTTGGCATTTCATTTCTAACCACGTACACGGTCGGTATATAAGATCAGATGATTAAAAAACAGTCGTGGACACCGACAGCAAACACAAAAGACAGGCAATGTTGAAATCATCGGAAGGTGTCATTTTGTAGTTAGCATGACCATAGCAGACTGACGTCTTCAAGACATCTTAAACTTGTCTTTTCCTGACAAGATATGACGTATTAGATTTGAAGAAAATTATTTTTTTTTATTGAAAAATAATCATTAAACCTGAAGTTCCTTTGACGTAGGTAAACTTCAAAAGTGCTCTTTATTATATAAATGTGTAAATTATCTACTGCCATCCCAATTCTGTAATAAATTTCATCGTGTTTCTGACGTTCATAAATATAATACAGGATCAGGCGACGCTATATTTATTCCCAAACACCGTAAACGCATTTTCCAAAATAGTATCTGTTTNAATTCAATTAAAAAATCTTGATATTAGGTAATAGTCGAGAGCAGAACTAGATGCACATCGATCGGCACTGTGTGCAGAAGGGACAAATGACTTGGACAAAAATAAACAACTAAATTTAAGCATTCACAATAGCTTTATGATCACAAGATAAAGTCACATGTGCAACTCTTCTTCAACATTTTCCAAAGAATAAGAACTTTGTAACTTTCTTTTGTGTCCATCTAGCATTTGTTAATGTTTGAATAAAAGTTCTTTACCGTGTCCTATGCCTTTGTCTCTATCTGCTCACGGTGCACTTTTCAAGCTTTCTGAATAACAGTGAATTACGTTGGAGGGTTTATACAAAATATATTCTTTAGGAAAGGTGTATTTTCAAAAAAAAAAAAAAAACCATCGTACAATGTGACAGATGCGTCATCATAGTAGACCAGACATGTAGTGGACAATTATAGTTTCCTCTTTGACAGATGCGATAAGCCCCGGTCACATAGGACCCCGGAAGCAACACGATTCACCCCGACTCGTTGTTCTGAGGCAGTTATAACTGTGAACTAACACTAGAGTCGGGGTGAATCGTGTTGCTTCCGGGGTCCTATGTGACCGGGGCGTATAGTTATGGTATGGTAATGTTCTGTACCACCTTAGGAAGCAAAGTAGGATTGAAATTGTTGTTGTTGCAATTGCTGCAATTTATATCAAGAACAGTAGTATTTAAATATGACCTTGCTTTTTCTCCCAACATAAATTAAAGGGAAACCATCCCCTGGGATTATCATGCTCTCATTGAATGAAGAAAAATCAGATGAACAAACTGAAAATTTGAGCAAAATCAGACCACCCGTTCAAAAGTTATGATTTTTCAAAGTCATAGAGATAGGACGATCCCTACCGCTCATGGGGATCCGTACGATCGGCAAATTCGACGGAATCCGTGACGTCATGTCGGACAACTTCTCATTGAATTTCACTCTGTATACAAATTTTCACATTTTCTCCTTTTTTTTGGAAAAGTCAACAAAATGCCAATTTTCGATTAGGGTGTAGCATTTCTGTATTGATTCTGCATGTATTTTGAGAAGAATGATATTGCAACCTTACTCTAAATTTTACATTAATCCATTTTAAAAAAATCTATGTACAAAGTGAATGAGAAGTTGTCCGACATGACGTCATAGATTCCTTTGTATTTGCCGATCGCACGGATCCCCATGAGCGATAGGGATCGTCATATATCAGTGACTTTGAAAATTCATAACTTTTGAATGGGTTGTCCGATTTTGCTCAAATTTTCACAGTTTGTTAATTCATCTGATTTTTTTTCGTTCAATGAGAGCCCGATAATTCCAAAGGCTGGTTCCCCTTTAAATCAACACTGATTGCTAGTACGTTTCCGAGATGTTATGAAAAAACATGGGTAATTCCACGCTAGATGAGCCCACATTCAGACCCCCCAAAAAATTAAAGGGGAACTTCACCCAGACATTTGAGTGCGCTCAGTTGATGAAGAAAAATACAATGGTCAAACTGTGAAAATTTGAGCAAAATCCGACTATCCATTCAAAAGTTATGAATTTTCAAAGTTTTGATTTAAACCCCTCATGGGCTCCTCAAATNTTATTGTTTATTGTTTACAAATTTCCCACACTTTATATCATTGTAATGTTGCAGCCTATCTCTATTCTCTCTGCTATTTCCTTCCTCCTTTTCCACCTATCCCTTTCTAACGTTTGTACATAATTGTTTAATGTATTGTTTTATGTACATGTATTTGTATTGTTCAATTTATTGGCGCTCCCAACACAGGCTTCGCCTTCTGGATCTGCGCCCTTTCCTTAGTTTAATTTGTATGTATTTTGTTTATGCTATTTCTGTATATTATTGACATTTGATTTTCTATTTTGAATATTGTATTGATGTATACAGAATTGTTTGTTGAAGGAAAAAATAAATGGTATTTTGAATTGAAAAAAAAGTGCGTCGGTCTTGTGAACATCTTTGTATTCGTACGAAAATCACCACAACGTTTTCGAGTTTTTCTTGGGACACAGCCTGGACTTGAAACCGGGACGTCTCGCTCGGCCAACCAATGCTTACCCGCTGATCCAACACACCAGATCGCTATGTAGCGGAAACCATATTAATCTAAATAGATGTCACGGGGGCCAACCGGACTTTAGGGACTGTGCCAGAATGATTTGGCAGTTGCAGATCATCCATTATATATAAATCCGATAACATTAGGAAAGCGTTAACCTCTTACTATTCTTTCACACATTAATAAAAATATTATGAAAAAGAAAAAGACTATAGGAACTGACAATTGGGGGAGAATTGAAATTGTCCGTGTCTTTACACACAAATTGATAATCATAGTATAATGATCAGGATGATAATAATAATAATAATAATAATAATAATAATAATAATAATAACAATGATAATGACAATTTTGATAGTAAAATAAAAATAAAAATAACAACAACAACAATAATAATAATAATAAAATAATAGAATAGTAAAGCTCTAGTAAATACAATCCATAAACCATGCATTGTCACTGTCTTTTTTCTCATTTCACGCATCATGTTTAAAATAGGTGAATGAAAATGTGAAGTTCACGTTCACTCTGGTCGTAAGTATATCCTATAGTACTTGGTCAATTTATGACATAAAACTGACGTCTTATCTGGACATGAAAAATACATCACACACTGGTCGTATCTTGGTCAAGTTATGACGTAATGCTTACGTATTATCCGAACATGAAAACGTTATTGAAAACTGGTCATTCCCTTTTCAATTAATGACCTGAATCTGATGTCTTATCTGGACATGAAACGGCCGAAATAATGTAAATATTTTGTTGGCCAATTACTTATGACAGAATTTCGTCATATTCTATACCACGTGCAATCCTGAGATAAACTGGTCTTTCAAGGTTGTCAAAAACATGTCATTATTACGTCATAATACGAAGTACGACCAGTTGACCAGCGAACGACCCATTGACGACGTTATTTCGACGAGTGATGCTATCAGGGAATAAGGGGTACAACATCACATCTTTTTCTTTTGTAGATTGAACCTTGTTCAAGGCCTTGCTGAAAAAAAGTAGATTTCAGCCGATAGCAGGCTTCTTACCGTAATTAAAGGGGAACTACACTCAGGCATTAAATTTCTATCATTAAATGAAGAAAAATAAGATTAACAAACTGTGAAAATTTGAGCAAAATCGGGCAATCCATTCAAAAGTTATGAAATTGAAATTGAAATTTACAAAATTACAAACCAGAACATCATTTAACAAGATAAATAAATTACATGAAAAAACTGTGAAGTGATTGGATCATCGATAAAGTTAGAAACACTTATAGGGTGATGATCCTTACAAATTTTCATTTTTTTATTTATACCCCTCATGGGCTCCTTAAATTGGCAAACGTACAAGCACAAAATGGCTACCAACATGGAGAACTCTCCATTTGCTTTGTACACAAAATTTCACATTTTCCTCTTTTTCCAGAAAAGTAGACAAAATGTTGTTTCTTCGGTTAAATATATTATAGCCACATCAATTCTGCAAACATTCCAGAAAGAACGGTGTTTATTCCTCATTTGAAATATCATATTGATCCATTTTCAATAAATTTATATACAAAGTGAATGAGGAGTTCTCCATGTATGACATCACAGATTTTGCTAATTAGCTATACGCATGACAATTCAAGGATGCTCAGCATATAATAGATGGAAATAATAAATTTGAAAATTCATAACTTTTGAATGGATAATCCGATTTCGCTCAAATTTTCGCAGTTTGTTCATCTGATTTTTCTTCNCCAGGAATCGAACCCACAGCATCTCAGACAGGCAATATCAATCATTCATGAACGGATAAGACAATTTTCAATTTTTTATCCAACACATAAATCATTCAATCGATATTCTTATACACAGTTTATATTCTCATGACCTTTTGAGTAAAAAAAAAAACATTAAGTGAGAAGATAAACTTACATTTTAACGAAGTATTGTATTAAATCCAAAATTCGTTGTATTCCGTCACTGTTTCCGTTGTATAGTAGACTGCAATGCATGGAGCCCCAGACATAGAATCACAGACTATACATGGATAGTATAATCAGGGAGTTAACTCCCTGGTATAATTACCACCGACACCTCCGTTTACATTTCATAATATTACGTAAGATGAATCCAATATAACGTTTATTGATAGTGCTTAAGGGTGCTATATTTACCCAGCACACATACTTAGTTTGCTTTGAATAGATTAGATTGTGAATGTTATCTCAGTCTCCGTCCTGAACATGTGCTACTCATCTTCCACTTTATTACACTTCAAACAAAAACGACAAAAATGAAGCATAAGAAAAACAAAACACAACAAAAACAAACCAAAATAAAACAAAACAAACAACAAAACAAAACACAAGCAAAACAGCAGGGAAAAATATTCGTTTTCTCTCGAATAATAATTCTAATTCAATTTGAAAGCTAATCCTATCTTTTTTTCCATTGCCCACTTGTCACATGTAATTCAAAACTTAATCCAATTGGCTATTCTAAAAAAAAAAAAGAAGTAAAATTATTTTGTCAGTGGTGTCGGCCGAAGTGTAAAATTCATTTGAACCCAACAAAGTTGTTGGAAAAATCAAAACGTTATGACTAAGCAAAACATTACCAATTAATTACGAGTACATGAGCATCCTGGTAATAAAGACAAAACATGTCAAGTCATCACCCCGGTGTCTAGCGAAATGCTCTGACGAAATTTATAAATTCGCCGTCCCCACCTCGATCGTAGTCCAGTTGAGGACTGAGTGTTCTGATAGCACCCACCTCTGCATATTCACTTACACTGTACACACAGGGACTGCACTGCACTCAACCACAGAGTCCTTACATAACCCTCTAATATGTATACCCCTCTGATCGCGCCTGCTATCAGAACACTCAGTCCTCAACTGGACTACCTCGATCGTAGACCTATATAATTCGGGAGGGGGTGGGGGACTTAGTCCAGTTGAGGGCTGTGTGTTCTGACGCACCCACCTCTGCATATTCTCTTACGCTGAACACACAGGGACTGCACAGCACTCAACCAGATACATATCGCGGGATCAAAGGGCTATACACAGGGGTATAAGATCCAGGAATTTTTTAAAGGGGGGCGTGACACATGTGTCGATTTGGAAAACAAAACGAAAATTAAATATTCTTAAATGCGATTTTCTGGCATCTAAGACCATATTGCTTTAAAAAAGATAAACATACATATATGTATATATAAAGTGAGTGATATATACCGCCTAAAGTAATTCCCTCTCGTTTTCCCTTTTCTTCATTTTTTGCCCCCCCCCCCCCTGGATCCGCTACTAATTATATAATTTTGGATGGCAATGAATGGAATACCAGGGAATATTGCACGAGTTAGGGCAATATTGCACGAATCGAAGCTGATGAGTGCAATACCTGCCCTAACAAGTGCAACGAGTTTGTGCAGTTTCAATCACTGTCTTGTAAATGCACGGTACCCTCCAAAAATCCAATTCACTGAAGTTCAACACTGTAGTTCAACACTGTAGTTCAACACAATTCTACACTGTATTCCACACTATATTCAACACTGTCTTTTTCGGCGTAGAATCTCCAGAAAATCGTCCTCGGTGAACGAAGCGAAACGAGACCTGAGCTCTGTCATTTTGATCGCGAACAAAATCAAAACAAATTTCGCGGTCAGTAACACGTAGAGGCTATGAGATTTCCGTGAGGAGAGCTCGCAACAGCTGATCACTGCTTTACGCATGCGTGAAATTGAAGCCGTGAAACATGGCATAATATTGCACGCCAATAAAACGAAACACGGGAGCATATGGTGAATTTGTTCTGTCATGCAATACGGTAAATTGTTGCATGACGGGAAATGAAGGGAATACAATACGCGAATTAAATGCANTAAATTTTCGCAGTTTGTTCATCTGATTTTTCTTCGTTTATTGACCATACATTATTGTCTGGGTGTAATTCCCCTTTAAATAAATGATACCATACAACCATGTTTACAAAGGTTTGCGCTCTTTATATCATTTTTGTTTTTGTTGCTGTTGTTGTTGTAGCTTTTATTTTCCATATAAAAGATAACAAACTGAAATACAAAATACAAAATCAATATACAAATCAAATGAGAAAGAAAATAACAATATTACATGAATAAATAATATTGGGGAGATACTTGCACAGTAGTTTTAGGATTCCTAAAGGTAAGTGTGCCAAATGAAGTTGAAGACCATTTCTCCACTACATTTCATTTGTTCATAATTTGACATTTTTCTTGTGCTTTTTTTTTTCTCTACTTCTCTTTACCTCTCCCCTTCCTCTGGTCTCCTATTTATATGAGCCTTGTGATGCTACTACAAAGAAATTGCTCACATAAATTACATGTACTAGTAATACGATATGACAAAATACATCCCTATTAAAGGGGAACTTTTATGAAGTGGTATGTTAACTTTTTCTGATTTATCTTTTCAATATGCATCCATATCCATCACCTTTTTCATCTCTTTTATTTTATTTAGGTGAAAAATTAATAAATGTCATTTTTGTTTGAAACGACCCTCAAAAACAGACCGCGGGGGTTTGGTGGGTCGGAACATCGATCTGTCAATCATTATGAGGTCATATCAGGGTGCTACAAAAAAATCTCTCACCAGTTGCCCAGTCGGGCAACCAAGTTTCAAATCAATTGCCCGAACAAAATTTCCTTTGCCCCAAATTGATGGCCTATGCCACTTGGTACATGTAGATGAAAACTGAAAAAAAAACTGCTACATGCCCTTTCGGGCAAGTGACAATTTTATTTTCTTGCCCGACAGCTTCATTTTGTTGCCCTGGGCATGCGGGCAAGAGGGTTTGTAGCGCCCTGCATATACAGACATTGCGGAGCAAGATTCGTCATTTGCGTGTGTCAATCTATACATTCATGTATTTAGTGCCAATTATACCCACGATTTGAATTCTTTAGGTACGGAATATGGCGGATTCGTCAGAATTTGAGGAGGACAGTTATTCAATTCCTGACTCGGAATTCGAGGAGGATATGGAACAAGAAGGAGAAATATTGGGGGCAGAACCCTATACGTTTGAGTCTCGTTGTCAGGATTTGTTTTGATGCAGGACTGGATATGACGTCACAGACCCCGTCTGTCAATCGATGTGCCGTAAAGGGGAGTATTTCTGGTAGGCGGGGCGTAGCTCTCTGAACCAGATACAAATTTTGATCGATGAAAAAAAAAATAATACTAAGCGGCGTATTTTTTGGGAGGAAAATAGAATTATTACGTAAAGACATGTGCAATACTTAATACATCATGATACACAGGGTCATGAAAGTTCCCCTTTAAGTATCGGTTACTTACAATGACCGAAGTATTGTCACATGTGCGAAATTGCTGACAAGTTTCATTTCTCTTTGTTCCCTTAATTGGTTCGAGCTAATCAAAATGTGATTTCATTCGAACTGAAAAGAAATATACTTTTCACTTTCTAAAATACGATATCGAAACAAAATCCAAATATGCAAATAGTGATCTTTCCTGAGACGCTGCGTCTTTTTCGTCCACCTCCACTAGTGCGCAGTTCTGTCCAATCAGAGACCGCCCCTGCGCAAAGGGATCGTATGATTGGTCCATTGGAGACTGTGACGTAACCAGCAGGGATAGTACCTATCCTGACGTAGTTCATGGTCTGGGTGCGTGCAGTTGCAATGTCGATTGCCTGTAGAGGGATTGATATAATAGAATAGTTAATTCTACTAGGGGGGATGGCGGGATCCAAATCGGTCCAGGGAGTGCGGAGATATGAAAAATTGACCTTTGACCCCAGTGACCTTGACCTTTCACAAAACCAACCCCTGAAGAGCAATTCTGGGGTTCGCCTACATACACCCACCAAGTTTGGTCCAAATCTGTCGAGGGATTCCGATAATATGAAAAATTGACATTTGATTGACCTTTGACCCCAGTGACCTTGACCTTTCACAAACCAACCCCTCAAGGGCAATTCTGGGGTTCCCCTACATATACACACCAAGTTTGGTCCAAATCTGTCGAAGGAGTCCGATGATATGAAAAAAATGACATTTGATTGACCTTTGACCCCAGTGACTTTGACCTTTCACAAAACCAATCCCTCAAGGGCAATTCTGGGGTTTCCCTTCATACACCCACCAAGTTTGGTAAAGATCCGTCAAAGGACCTCGGAGGAGTAAGGGAACAAACACACAAACACACAAACACACAAACTTTTCTAAAATTACAGTATGATTTATACAGCTTGTTGACAAGCTGTACATGCTGTAGAAGACTCATAAAATGCATGTCCTTCATTAGATATGATGGTATATTACAAGGAATTTTTTATCTCAATCGTATTAAAACCAGGTGCTGATGGTTGCCAGGAGTTGGGAGGTGGTGATGGGTAAGCGAGAACCCATCCCTGGAATTACCATGCACTCATTGAAAAAAAAAGAAAAATCAGAATGAGATGAACAAACTGAACATTTGAACAAACCCAAAAGATCCGTTTAAAAGTTACAAATTTTGACATTCTCCCTGAGATCATAGATAAATGGTTTATTGCTTAAAAATCGTTGCAGCTAATAGCTGAATTATGATTTCAATTTACAGAGTAAACCATAAATAATACAACATTATAAAAAGACATGAAAAAGATAAAAATGGTGAGAGATACAAGGTAAATGTGAATGGGAGTATGAAACGCAGATAAAACAGGTACATACACACAAACATAAAGGCAGGCACACACACACATACATACATATATTCAATTGAACGTATAAACGTACATCATTACAGCCGTATTTACACCATTCACGTTACTACACCAATACCCCCTACATCTTGTACACACACACACACACACACACACACACACACACACACACACACACACACACACACACACACCTTCTCTTC
>BQKZ01000460.1:16426-26774 GCA_036244855.1 Temnopleurus reevesii | reverse complement strand
GGATTCGCAACCGGCGTCAAAGAACCAAAATATACTGGACATTTTGAGGCCGTCCGTGGATTGCAAACGGCGTGAAAGAACCGCAGTTTAATATACTGCACATTTTGAGGCCGTTCGTGGATTTGCAAATGGCATCAAAGTACCGAAATATACTGGACATTTTGAGGCCGTCCGTGGATTTGGCAAAGGGCGTCAAAGAAAACGCAATTCTATTAAACTGACCATTTTGAGGCCGTTCGTGGATTCGCAAACGGCGTCAAAGAACCAAAATTTAACATACTGGACATTTTCAGGCCGCCTATTCGCAAACAGCGTCAAAGAACCGCAATTTTATGTAAAACATTTTTAGTGGATTTGCAAACGGCGTCAAAATTGTTCCATATTATAGACGTTCAATAAGGCCTTAAAATCACTCGTATGTTACAGACGACCGATTCGACGAATTTCGTCATTGTAAAATTTTGTCATTGTAAAATAACGCAACACATACTAGACAGACATATCTGTGAAAAGAAATCCAAGAAATAAAACATTTTTTCGTCTCTAAAAACATTAAACAAAGACAAACCATTCAAAATTTGTCATGTTTAGTCACTTTAGATGATGGGAGGTCACACGTCTGCGCACCTAAACTTTCAGCTTGAAAAAAGTATGAAGTCAATAAAAATCCAATTTAATTTTAATCTCATATTATCACAAATATCCCAAAGATTATGTTTGAGAAATGTCTCAGCAAAATCTGACCAGAAACAATGTCATTTTAGATGAAATATACACCCCTCTCATTTTTGGCGGTCAAAATATTTGGGTCCCTTCTCTGCATCCCATCCACTTTACACGCGGTTGGAGATTTTCAGGGAAAGAACTATGAATTTTGAACAAATTATCCAATCTTGCTCATATTTTCACAGTTTGTTTATCTTGTTTTATTAGCTGATAAATGATTTGGGCTGAAATTTATGTGGATTGGATCAAACTAACATTTCTTGATACAGTCAAGTTTGTAAAACAAAAATATGGAATGAGCATAAATTTGAAGACAGCTTGAATATTATAAGATGGCGTAGACAGTTTCAGTCAGCTGATTGGTCTAATCGTACCACGTGATCATTCAATGAAAATGTGCATCGCGGAACACCCTTCCGTACTGTGGAAAAAAAGTTGACTATTGGAGTATTGAACCCGTGCCCGTGGCACGCATGCGCTCAGTGGTTCAAGAAAACTTGCACCTAAATACAGGTATTTGATCAAAATATTCCATTGGAATATCAGTTAAACCAAAAAAAATTAATGAAAATGTAATTTCACGTTCTTTTTATTGCATTAGTCTGTCACTACTCTCATTTTCATCACAACACCATCAGCTTGCTGGCTCGCACACTCAGCAGCTCGGCTCCATGCAGCGCAGCTCAATCACCGAATCACACAGCGGCAGTTGGCCCGCAGTTGCGACACAAAACTTCTCGGTTTTTACTCATTTTTAACTCCTTGTATCGAATATCAGTTTTATATTATTCCAATTGTTCTTGTCGCATCACATTGCACACTCGCCTCCGGCTCGTGCGCAGTGCGCATGCTCAGAAGAAACCTCGATGCAGTGCACATTCGCTATACAACTCCGTGTCATGTGATATTCCTATAACATAATATGTGAAAACCAATTAGATCTATATTAAAGGTCCACTTTTATGACAATATATGTTGACTTGTGGTGATCTATGCTACCCTTACCATCACATTTGTGAGTGAGAGAGCTCCCAAATGTTTCCCATATATTTTATAATATTTTTCTTTATATTTTAGAGAGATATTTTGGGAACGCCCCTAAAAATTCTCTTCATATGCAGAGTACTGTATATGAGGTCATATACAGTACTATGCATATGAAGAGAATTTTTAGGGGGCATTTGTGGAAATCCCTTGGAGGGGAACTTATTTGATTTACAAAAGACATTAAGATGTAATTACACCTGACCTGAACATACTTTGAATCATTCCTCATTATGTCTTATGTTAATTGGGGAATGTTTACAACTGGCCATTATTAAGAGAGATTAACTTGGTGAACAATGACGATGGAATGCAATTACTGCTCAATGGACTATCAAGTGAATGTTTCCACAATTCTATCAATAGAAACAACAGGCTCAATGGTGGAATGATTCAAGGTATGTTCACGTCTGGTGAAAGTACGTCCTAATATCCTTTGTAAATAAAATAAGTTCCCCTTCAAGGGATTTCCACAAATGCCACTAAACATTCTATTCATATGCATAGTATTGTATATGACCTCATATACAGTACTCTGCATATGAAGAGAATTTTTAGGGGCGTTCCCAAATTGGCTCTTTGAAATATAAAGAAAAATTGTTTTTAAATATATGGGACACATTTGGGAGCTCTCTCACTCACAAAGGTGATGGTAAGGGTAGCATAGATCATCACAAGTCAACATGCATTGTCATAAAAGTGGACCTTCAACAAGTAAGAATGTAAATATAGAGTTAAGATATACAAAATTCCATATTGTATAAGATACATTGTATACAATATCCCACTAATCACTATTTAGCTCACACTGATCCCCTTTTCGTTAAACTTAATAGTTAACACACTCAAAATCTCTAATTTGATTGTTTTTCAAACTGTTATTATAATGTTTGAATACATCCATAGACAGCTTCCTGCATCCTTTGATGATATGTTTAGATTCAATAACTCCATCCATTCGTATCCAACTCGCATTTCTGGAAATTTTCACCCTATAAACCCCAAATTACAAATAAATCATAAATCAATTCAACATCACGGTCTAGAAATGTGGAATAATCTTTCCGACCAAATGAAATCATGCTCTTCCATTAACTCCTTTAAAGCGACACTGAAATGAAGTTGTATAGACTCGTACAAATCTCATATCTGCATGACTTGTAAGTAGAAATTAAATAGATATAATTTTTCCTTCTTTTGTTTACTCTACCATTGTCCACTGCAACTGCACCAGCACTAGCATTGCACCCATTTGGTTAGATTACAGAATCACAAAGTCTCTTTTTGTGGCCGTCATCTACATAAAGCTTCACCGCTCAAAATGACGGTCTCCTGCGTTCCCTTACTTTATTTAAATTAATTTAATACTTTGTTTCTCTTTTTTTTTTTTTTTTTACTATTCTATGTACATGTATGCTGAAATATACTATTTATTTTATCTACGTATTTATGTTAAATGTTTGTATTGTAAATCATTCATTTGAACGCAGAAATAAAATGAAATAATATAAAATCAAATCAAAATTCACGTTTATTTAGGGCAGTGGCTAGTCTTATGCCTGTGCATAGGCTAGTGAAACAGTGCAAGTTTTGATTAATGCTCTCCCAGTGAAAAGTTTTGATTAGATGACTGCGTGTTGCAATCACCATCTGATTCTTCTTTCTTCTCCCTCTTGCCAGATTAACAAAGCCAAGGACAACCATTGGAAGGAATGAATCTGAGGTAGACTGTTTTGTAGATTCTTGTATTCATACACGGCTCATCTCGAGACAGCACGCTGAGATTCTGATGGAAGTGGATGAGAATCAAAGCCCAGCATTACATGTGCTTGATAAGAGTCTCAATGGAACATTTGTGAATGATATTAAAGTGAGTAGATACAGAAACCGCACCTTGCTACTTACTACTAGAGCCAACATTTAAGAGAGAACTTAACATAATTTGTCTAAAAACAGTGACATTGCCTGTTAATGCACTTTTTCTTTTGAATTAGACATTTGTAGTCTTACGGCTTCTAAATCCAAATCTGATTGATGCCACGCACGTGCACGATTCAGGGTAAAAAGTTTTGATATATTTCAATGGAAGCACTAAGGGATCATTAGTAAAAATCTTTTTTTTTGCCGTAAAAGTTGCCACCCTTTATGAGATTTAAACCGTCACTTCATTGGAGGAAGAAAAATAGGCTTTAAATTATGTTAGAAGGGACTATTGTAGGGAACAAGCTTGTTACGTACATGTGTATCCCCTTTTATCCTCAGTAGAAAGAAGTGCGAACCAAAAACGTGAATGAAAATTTCATTTGTTTTCATTTGTTTTGTTGTCAATGGCACTAAGGACAAAATGTCTTTTGAAGAGTTAATTTTTGCAAGATTAATTGTAAATGTACATTAAGTACAGGTAGTTCCGTCAAGGAAATGCTTAACTGTGCCATGTATCACTCTGCGTTAATTGCGACAGATCCAAGCTGTCGTCAGTTCTCTTGCAACTAGCTATGAGCATGGATGATAGATATTGGAGTGAAGAGTATGGAAGTGTCTAATCCCATGCCAGAAATGTTGTAAATAATTGATGGTACATTGTTTGTTTGTTTGTTTGAAAGGTGACATCCCATACCAAAGTCCCACTCAGAGAAGGCGATACTTTGACCCTAGGTCATCTCAGAGGAGTCCAAGTCAAACAAGGCACATATGCAGAACAGAAGAACTCAGAGTTTAGATTCAGGGTAACACATTTCTTCCTAATAATTATGTTTTGTCTGCTTTGCTTTTTGGGAGAAACTGTAGTTTAATACTCCCCTTGTAATATGGGTAATGAGATTTGTCTCCCTCTTGTGGCAATTTACTTCAAGTCAGTCGGAAGGTGGTTGATTCGCCCCCACTCTATGAAGTCTTGAAAATAGCCTAGCTATTGTTTTTTTTGTTGGTGGGGGGGGGGTTCCTTGTCGCTGCGACAAATCTTGATAAAACACCCCCCTGATATCTCTGTGGCGTTCATCTTTTCATGTTGTTCATTTGATTTCTAAGCTACATTTATATGTTTGTTTCCTTAATTCTGAAACCAGATAGATTTGAGAAAAAAATACTGTTATCAATTGAAGGATTTTTGTGTTGGGTAGATAAATAATTAAATATTCATGCAGTACTTGCTGCTATAACAGGAATCGAGCCCGCCACTTCCATCGGCTCTCAGTGGTCTAGTGGTAAGGCACCTGTCTAGTCATCAGGATATCGTGGGTTCGATTCCTACCCGAGAATGCCTGAGATTTTTTTCTCAGCTTCTCGGTAGAGCACTGTCAGTCAGTGTTTATCCATGTTCGGATAAGGCAAGAATTATTTAATTATTTATCTACCCAACACAAAAATCATTCAATTGATATTCACGCAGTACCTGCTGCTATAACACGATTCGAGCCTGCCACTTCCAGACAGACACCTGTCTGGTCATCAAGAGATCGTGGTTTTGATTCCTACCCGAGAATGCCTGAGATTTTTATGCCTCCGCCACCGTAAGGTGGTGCTGGAGTCATAATGTTTTCGGGTTGTCCGTCCGTCCGTGCGTCCGTCTGTGTGTCCGTCCATGCGTCCGTCCGGACCTTGTTACCGCGATAAGTTCAGAACCGCTTGACGGATTTTGACCAAACTTGGCTCAAGTATGTATAAGCATGTGAGGATGAACTAATTAGATTTTGGGTTAGGTGGGTCAAAGGTCAAAGGTCACAGGGCAAAAAAACTTGTAAAAAATCACCCCAAATTGCTTGTTACCGCAATAAGTTCAGAACCGATGTACAGATTTTGACCAAACTTGGCTCAAGCATGTATAAACATGTATGGATGAATTGAGTAGATTTTTGGTTCAGTGGGTCAAAGGTCAAATGTCACAGGGCCAAAAAACTTGTAAAAAATCACCCAAAATAGCTTGTTACCGCAATAAGTTCAGAACCGAAGTACAGATTTTGACCAAACTTGGCTCAAGCATGTATAAACATGTGAGGATGAAGTGATTAGATTTTAGGTTCAATGGGTCAAAGGTCAAAGGTCACAGAGCCAGAAAACTTGGAAAAATCACCCAAAATAGATTGTTACCGCAATAAGATCAGAACTGCTGTACAGATTTTGACCAAATGTGATTCAAGTATGTATAAGCATGTGAGGATGAACTGATTCGATTTTGGATTCAGTGGATCAAAGGTCAAAGGTCACAGGGCAAAAAAACTGTAATAATCCCCCAAAATAGCCTGTTACCGCACTAAGTTCGAACTGTGCTGTACAGATTTTGACCAAACTTGGCTCAAGTATGTATAAGCATGTAAGGATGAATTGATTCGATTTTGGGTTCAGTGGGTCAAAGGTCAAAGGTCACTGGGAAGAAAAACCTGATAAAGCTCATTATTGTTATAATTTATAACAGAAATATTGAACCGATTTCTTTCAAACTTTGTGTATAGCTCAATTATGTATAAGCATGTGAGGAAGAACTGATGAGATTTTGGGTTCACAGGGTCAAAGGTCGCAGTGCCCAAAATTTGAAAAATGGTTTTGATTTCTGATGGCATGGAACAAGCAAGCCGTACATATCTTTCTGATTGCGTGATCGCGGAAGCATAAATTTCGACCGTGCGCGGTCGAGGATTCATCTAGTTTTCTCACCTTCTCGGCAAAGCACTGTCAATCAGTGTTTATCCATGTTGGGATAAGGCAAGAATTATTTAATTAAAAATACTGTTAGCTAGAAAAATCGCCACAAAGAATTTTTTACGAACAAATGAGTGCCCAAATCTCGCTGTTATTTTTTTCAGATATGTTGTCTTGTACAGTATTGTGTGTAATTTGCAAGTTGATTGAGTATTGAGATGGCTCTATTAATGCTAATGTTAACAAAGCTTATAATCGTTGACTGTTTTTATTTGTACAGCTTGTGTATGCACCTGTGGACGATGATTCTGCCGAAGATGATGAGAATACTCCTACAAAGAGAAAGAACAAAGAGTCTCCCAAAGTTGCCAAGAAAACTCGTATTCTGTATCCACCAGACAGCAATGTTTGTTCACCGTCCAGCAAAGCTACCAGTCGTCCTCCACCGTTCCTTCAGCAGAGCAGTGGGGCAGAGTCTGACACCGCTGCTACTTCATTATCAATCCACAAAGAAAAGACTCACAGGAAAGATGACACTTCATCTCTCAGAGACAATGATAATATGAGTATGGATGAGGAGGAGGGGGAGGAGAACACACAACCCATTTTGAATTCAAGGACAGAAAGGCCAAGACGTGGTCGGGGTAGGGGCCAAGGAGCTGGCCGAGGGAGGGGTAGCACCAGGGGTAGCACCAGGGGGTTAGGACGTGGGAGAGGGAGAGGAAGAGGAGATGCACAGAAGACAACAGAGGAGGCACATTCTTCATCAGTGAACAGTAAAGCAGCTGAGAACATTGAATTTGAATTTGAAGCAGGTACATAGAGGTCCTACGGGCTTCTGGTGGGCTTGTGATTAAGTGAGAATGATATGACGTCATAGAAGAGACTGCCAATCACATACATGTACTTGGTACTACATGTAATTGTTTCATAGTCTGAAGGATAAGAGTATCAATATGATACACCAATCAATGCTCCAGATGGATGTAAAGACTTTAGTTGAAAGAGTAATGATGATGAGATTATGATGGATACAATCAGAAACTCGGATGATATGATATGTGGTAACCAAGTCATTAATATCATTTGATTGCAAGCCTGCCATCTGTCAGTTCGATCAGAAATTCTGGGAAAGCATCATAATCAGCAATCTTCCAGTGTTAGATGCCGATTTCTAAGCTTTAATTTGATGTAAAACTTGTTAAATGTTGATCTCAAAGTTAGTGGTCCTGAAAGATACATATATACATTTAAAGGAGAACTACACTCAGAGATTAAATTGCTATCATTAAATGAAGAAAAATAAGATGAACAAACTGTGAACATTTGAGCAAAATCGGATAATCCATTCAAAAGTTATGAATTTTCAAAGTTTTGATTTACACCCCTCATGGGCTCCTTAAATTGGCAAACGCACAGGCACAAAATGGCTGCCAACATGGTCGCTCTGTACACAAAATTTTACATTTTCCTCTTTTTCCAGAAAAGTAGACACAATTTTGTTTCTTCGGTTAGATATATTACAGCCACATCAATTCTGCAAGCATTCCAGAAAGAACAGGGTTAATTCCTTATTTGAAATATGATATTGATCCATTTTCAATAAATTTATATGACATCACAGATTCATTTACTGACAGTACATTTTTGTCTGGGTGTTTTGACATTGCTAACCTGAAAACTGCACTACATTGTGATGATTCATCTGTGAAAGATGTGCACTGTAAAAGGATAAGAGTAAGATACTTTTATGGACTTATTACATAGAGGCCACATGTTTTAGTTCCAGGCAATTGATTTTTTTTACCAAAAATAATCTCCAAACAATGTGAAAACCGAATCCCATTGGACGGGTCATGTAACGCAATGAACCCAAGATCAATAGCAATCTCAATCCTTTGATACATCACGATTACTAGGCTTTCCAAGTTGTCCGAGATTTGAAGTGTTTTTTTTCTTTTGCTGTTTATTATCATTATGCAATGCCTGTCAACATCCCCATAATGCTCTTATATGTTTCTCATTGATATGGTAAAGTATGTTACAGTTGTGCCTAAGAGTATGTCAACCGCTACTCAAAATGCATATAAGATGTGATTATTTCAAGTCCTTGAAGTTTTTTTCTATTTTTTTATGTATTTTGAAAAAAATCAGGAATATGTGCATTTTAGTTAGGGGTTCACGTACTCTTAGGCACAACTGTACATACATGTATATATACTCTTGAAGACAGGGAAATAGAAGATATTTGTTGAAATCGGCTAGGAGTTGCTGTCATGCGAGGAATAGAAATGACAAGGAGATTGATTTCTGTATTTTTCACCTAGAGAGTGGATTAGAAGATGACTCGGCCCTACATCACAAGGTGAATGAGATCTGTGAGAAAGGATTTGAGATGTCTGATTCAGAC
Organism: Temnopleurus reevesii; assembly: GCA_036244855.1. Taxonomy (NCBI): domain Eukaryota; kingdom Metazoa; phylum Echinodermata; class Echinoidea; order Temnopleuroida; family Temnopleuridae; genus Temnopleurus; species Temnopleurus reevesii. The sequence goes on along the minus strand of BQKZ01000460.1, from coordinate 17,959 downwards.
TCTGCTATAAAGGCTAGATCAGGACCATCCAAACCTGGTCCAACAAGAGGAAGACCACCCAAGAACAATGGACCAGCAAAAGCTGAGACTAAAACCAACGAGAGAAAGAAAGGTAAGTTACCCAATTAAACTATTGATTACATATAGAAATGCCAGTGGTAAATAGCTCTAGGGCGTAACAAAAAACAACAATTTGGCAAGTTGAAATAAAGTTTGTTAAAGGGGAACTACAGTCAGACATTAAATTGCTATCATTAAATGAAGAAAAATAAGATGAACAAACTGTGAAAGTTTGAGCAAAATCGGATAATCCATTCAAAAGTTATGAATTTTCAAAGTTTTGATTAACACCTCTCATGGGCTTCTTAAATTGGCAAACGTAGAGGCACAAAATGGCCGCCAACATGGAGAACTCTCCATTCACAGTTTGTTCATCTGATTTTTCTTAATCTACTGACTACCCATTATTGTCTGGTTGTAATTCCCCTTTAAACTCACATCATGAGCATGAAGTTTGAAGTACCATTGGCCGGGAACAGGGCCTGCTGAAGGGTCCTGAAAGCTTCCAATTGAGCAGAAAGGATAAGCAGTTTCACGCCATTGGGTTGCTTAGTGCTTACATTTAGAAACTATCCAATTATTGTGCAGAAAAAAAACTGTACACGCACCTTTAGTTTGTGTCTGCTCAGCAGTTTCAGTGTATTCTTTTCAGTATTTGGTTTGTCCTTCCTTGCCTGCGATCACCGCACATAGCCTCCGTGGCATGCTCTCAACTAAGAAGTTGCCAATTGCTGTGTTGAGACACTGACGGGAGGCCATTTTATGAAACTTTGTCAGCAACAAAATTAGTCAGCTGAGACATATCCAATGAAATCCTTGATTCTGATTGGCTTAAAACCACTGCTGCTGACTGTTGTTATAGCAACTGTCGGAAAATACACTCTTGTCGCACCGACTAATTTTGATAAAATGGCCTCCCCGATTATAAGCACGTCCTTGAGGCTGAGGTTGCTGCTAGCAGGTTGTCTCCATCCAAGCCGATTTCGTAGATGCTTCATGGAGTGTGTGTCAAGTTCTTTGTCAAATCTGAATTGTTATCTTATGGCTGATGAACTGTTTCCCAGCCATGTAATTTTCCAGGAATTATCAGACAAAAACCTTCTACTGTTATCTTCTTTCTCTACACATTTCCATTATTGCAAATATACATTGTATATAATAATAAGAATATATGCAATTTGTATAGCGCACGTATCCACTCTCATTGCCGAGTGCTCAAGGCGCTTTGCATTTCAAGGAATAAAGATTCCTGCCAGGTACCCATTCACCTCACCTGGGTTGAGTGCAGCACAGTGTGGATGAATTTCTTGCTGAAGGAAATTGACGCCATGGGTGAGATTCGAACCTACGACCCTCTGGTTGAAAGGCGAGAGTCGCGACCACTACACAGATGTGTATAAGAGACAGATGTAAAGAATTACGTTTTGACGCCGTTTGCCAATCCACAAACGGCCTCATAATGGTCTGAATAAA
>BQKZ01000459.1:154949-165121 GCA_036244855.1 Temnopleurus reevesii | reverse complement strand
CCTTTCCTTTGTTTATCTGAGGTGTGTATAGCAAGTTGGAATTATTATTATTATAATTATTATTAACTTTTATATTGTGTTTCAACATAAGAAGGAAAATACAATAAGATATTTGTTGATTTCTCATGCTATACTTGTATGTCCCATAGCTGCCTAGAAGGGAAAAGGGATATGGGGCCTGTAACATAAAAGAAATGCAATAAATCTTGCAATAAATTGCATCTCTTTGGTACACATTTTGCCATAGACTTACGATAAATATTCATTGTAAGTTTAATTGCATCTTTTATGTTACAGGCCCAGAGTCAATACCTATGAACCTAGTGTTTTTCCCTCCAATTGCAAGAAGTACAGTTGAAGATTACAGTATTGCTGGAAATACAGTGTCCCACAATGTCCCATGAAATGCACGCATTTAATATAGGCTTTGGTGGAACATGATGGGAAACTGTTGCCTTTACTTTAATCCATAATGTAAAGTTTAATGTTATAATCAAGCAAAAGGTTAATATTAGCAGAATGCATGATTTGATATAGTGAATGAGGGAAAATAGTTTAATCAGCTACAGATGGAGGCAAGAGAAAGCCGAACTGCAGTCTTATAGATCATAAAATTGTTAACAGATAAACAAATAATGTAGACTGGCTAAGGAATATAATGAAAATCGCATCAAAGAACGAGAGCGAATCAAAAATAATTTTATCATGCCAATCTGTTAGAGGCATGAACTGAGCGAAAATAAATTTTTGCTTATTTGCAACTGATTTGAAACTTAATGAGCTCTCTAGAAAGCGTCCTTTAATGGATATCTTGAATTCATGTACAATTTTTTTCACCTTCTCTTGCAGCAAACTGAAAGAATTGGATAAGGATCTAGGTGAACTGAATACAACCAAGGAAACTTTGGAACAGAAGGTAAGAGTATAATCTCAACTTTTGTGTAGGAAATAGTGGTACCAGGCCCTTCCTTATAAAGATTTTTCATACTCCTGCCTTTTGCCTAGGTGTTTTGCATTGTCCTCCTTCTACATGATACATTAAAGGATTACTTTCAACTATTTTCTGTCTCATCTTTTTTTTGTGTGTAAATGTATTTACCGGAACTCAAATATACCTATTTACATTACTCTATGAATGCTATCTCTAAGTAATGATACACAAATGAAAGTTAGTGACACTATCAAATATTTATATGTGCAAGGGTTTTATTTCATACCCCTAATGCACCTGTCTTACATATTATCAAACACATGAGTGATTTCAGTGTATTTGTGTAATATTTCTGTTAATGCCATGAGGGTTTGCATGCCTCAGGGTAACAGTGAATAACTTCACTTTTGCAAACCATAGCCCATTTAGAGGCATTGACCAGGTATTGATTTATTCTCTTCCCTTCTCTTTCCACTTTTTCTTTTTATATTTATACATGTTTTCATTAACTGTGATATATTTGTCATCTTCTGGTGCAAACTTTTTGATGGCTCAATAAATAGTAAAGATGACAATGATAAAGTTGTTCTATGATGACTTTTGCTCCATCACACATCTGGAAAACTGAGCCCACTGTGAATCAATAAAAGAACTGGTCCTCATTAACTGTAGTGTATATTATAATATCTTCGGAAATCTTTGGATGCGTTTCTTAGAAAATGAGAAAGTTCCCTGTTCTGATTCGTGCAGCTCTCCTTCTCATACTTTGTTTTACGTACAGCTGGAAGATAGAAAGAAGCAATTCCATGTTCTTATCAGCGCTATCCATGAGCTTCAAAGGATATTGGACAGTAAGTAAAGATTTTACTCATCAATATCCTTCGTTTCCTCCAAGTGGGATACACTGTTGGATCTTCAGACTGCTCCATTTTGGAAACTTGAATAGAACATAGCGACTTTCACCAAAAAATCCATTAGTTTTATCAGGAATGATCCAGAAGTAGGGTTTCAATATTATGTACATGTACTAGATGTTGGGAAGTAAAAGCACCTAAAATTTTGAAATGATACCACAGATATTGACTTAAAGGGAAACTTTTATGACACTCTGTATCATTATATATCGAAGATATATGAATATGGATGCATATTAAAAAGATTAATTAGAACAAATTGATATACAGTGTCATAAAAGTTCCCCTTTAAAAGACATATTAATCATTTTTAGAAAAAAAAAATCATAACTGTATGATTATTATATATCATAATATGAGTCAAGTTGGGTATATGGAATATTGTTAATTATTATCTATATGAGAGTTTTAAGCCGTACAATATTAAGCCATATTGTACGGCTTCAATTTTACGCTTGCGCAAAGCAGTGACCAGCCTTCTGGTATATGTAAAGATAATAATAATTATATTGGATGGCTTCATTTCATGAAATACCGGGAATATTGCACTCGTTAGGGCCAATATTGCCCTAACTCGTGCAATATTCCCTGGTATTCCATTTATTGCCATCCAATATTATATAATAAACACCAATGTTTGTACTGAAGGAAAGGATAATTATAGCTTCTCATTGAATTTTCTGAGTATTCTACACCACTACCTTTGATTTCTGTCTCATTATTTTCCATCTTTTTTTTCTTACACAGCTGATGAGGGGCCACAGAACGCATCAGACTCGATGCACAACGACTCCATGGATACCTCCTTGACTGACAAATGATGCCTTTACGCCTTGCAAAGGACATTTAGATCCAGACTGATTGACTGTTAGTACTCTGTGGATACCTCTTGGACTAACAAGTAACATCTCAACCTCTTTAAAAGACATTGATATCATGTATAAATGCCTAAGGTTTCCAAGGAAACCTAGAGCTGATAGTGATATTGATAATGATGTCTTAAATACATTCAAATCTTCTACAGTGGCCTTTCTGGAATGAGAAACAGAGAAAGTGATTACTGTAGACAGGTGTTCTTTCAGACAAGTCATATAGTGCAATGCTTGATCTCCATGACTACTGTGGAGATGACCACTATGGACAGGTGGCATTTAAGAAAGGTTTTAGATGATGATCTTGGAAAAGGTAAAGCAGACACTAAAGTCACCATCTTTTTCTTCCAGACATTTTCTCCTTTTTTGAAGTGGAGATGAGCCTACTGAAGTTATGGCAACCTAAAATGGTACCCTTTGTCTGCTGCACTAGATAAGCATTACCTGATATCTGTGACACCCTTAGAGCTACCACACAAAAACACAGCAAAATGCTAATCCCCCCCCCCCCCCCCATTTAGAATATAACATTTTCTACAAAGCAGTCTTCAAGAGGAATGTTATTCAACAATTATCTTGATTGTGTGTGAGCATACACGTAGATTAAATGATATGCAACGAAGCTCTTATGAAAGTCTAAATTCTTTACTTGTGAAAAATCAGAGAGGTCCCATAGGATGAATATCATTTATGGTTATTTTAATTACTAATACATGTACTTGTTTGTTCAAGTCACATTGTTGTTTTCTGTGAACATTGAACAAACTATCCACACCCAATGGGTTTCATCTCATTCTATCATCAGTATGGGGTTCAAAATTGAATTTAAATCACAAATTGAGGGGTGTTTAAAGAGTGTGTTTGCATTCCACCACAAGTTATAGTTATTAGGTTATCCAAATCATTATTGCTTGTGGTTATTTTGAAAATTGAAGACTGTGAATCAGTCAAGACGTAACCTCCTTTCATTTTTTATTTCATCCATTGGTAAAAAGATATGCCTCCAAATAATACAGGTTAATTTACCAAAGTCCTCTATCCCAAAAGTAAATTTACTCTCCTTTGATATATTTTCATATTCATATTGTCTGAATGTAAACTGTATTGTAAATAAAGCTTTAATAAACGTAAGTTTGTAAGAAAACAATTCAGTGACTCTTTTTAAGTTTTTTTAACAACCAGTCATTAAATTTTCTCCCACAAATTAAATTCTAAACTTGATTCCCTTCCTTTTTCCTCAACACAATGACATAAAACATGTACTCAGTCAGATTGACTGAAGAAATCAACCCAGGCAATGTTCTATAGCAATCCTTGAAATTATATCCAAATTTTAAATTCGCATGATGCTTGCCAGTTTTGGTAGGTGATGAAAATTTCTTGAATAGACAAAATTAATGTTATTGTCAGAAGGAACCAGTCTTCAAATTACTGCACAAGTGATTTATGACCTCCAATTTGAAAACGAAAAAATTGTTGTGCTCTGGAATACTTGTATCGATTGCCAAGGTTAATTTCTTCAATCTGTGCAGATAATCTTTTCTTCTACTTAGGACACATTAAAAAGTCACATGATTCCACTGAAGGTATTAAAAAAATTACATTTATTCAAAGAATGTCTGAACATTGCTATACGCACTGATATTTATAAAATTGCAATACACAACCTCTGTACTTTTCAAGATCTTCCGGGGTTCCTGTATAAGATTTAAAACCAGATAATGGCCCTAACTGTATGTGTCATTGGTGATGTTCAAGACATTTGGTGCACAAATCATAGAGTTTAAATTCAAAACAAGTTGCGTTTCATACAGCTGATTGTAGCTACTCATGACTATACATGAGACTGGTTACCCTTTCTTGGGAGCTAACTCAGCAACCTAGGGCTATCGTTAGGTGCAAGAATGGTTCACCAGTCTTATGTAGAATTGTTCATAAGTCTACAAACAGCTTTTTGAAACAAATCCAAAGGCTATATACCGCATTTCAAATATGCGAATCTACACAAATGGATACAGAATTTCTGGTTTAAAACACAATATATACTGCATGTGGCAGTATCCATTTAACAAAAATTTAACAAAGGAAAATAACAATCAACTATACACATATTTACACTGTCAATATATATCATATAACTCCATTGATACACTCCTATGCTAGAAACTTTGTTACATACAAATATGTCACAAGCTAGATTGTAAAATATTACCCGTGTTTGGATCAAAAGAGGGTCCTGAAAATTTTGAAAATGTTGTCGGTTACAAATTGATAACTTTATTTCATTAAAGCTCTACGAAAATTGATTATGAAGTTCTCCTTGTCCAATTGGAAAAAAACACAGATAACATGCATTACACAAATTCTATTGCAAATATCTCCAAGTCAAAGAACTAAAAATATGACTACTATATTCACAGATATGAACACAAGACAAGAATGCACAAAGGTATCACATTGAAGAATTCATTGTGGGTACATATATTGCTGAATTTTGCCAAATTATTATGATAACTTCTAATACTATAAATGATATGTTTCTACTTCAACCTCTGTATGATTTTATGCTTGTACAATATGAAATATTTTGGAGTTTGTAAGATGAAAACTGGTATTACTTTAGCCCCATTCAGTTTGATCTGTTTTAAAGTTACATCATATCAATATGATATGAAATATATTTATTATGAATCATCCTGTTCAATCACTTATGGCATGACAAAGATGTATACAGGTAGACAAACCTCATTTCTGAAGATGCTAAAATTCCCTAGGTAGTTTTTCATTGTGGAGGCGCCGTGGTGTAGTGGTCGTGACTCTCGCCTTTCAACTAGAGGGTCGTAGGTTCGAATCCTACCCATGGCGTCAATTTCCTTCAGCAAGAAATTCATCCAAATTGTGCTGCACTCAACCCAGGTGAGGTGAATGGGTACCTGGCAGGAATATTTATTCTTTGAAATGCCAAGTGCGCCGTGAATGGCTGCCGGGCTAAAGCCAGGGTAATAATAATGTAAAGTGCCTTGAGCACTCAGCAGAGTGGATACGTGCGCTATATAAACTGCATCTATTATTATTATTATTATTATTGATATCCAACAATGAAATGATGAGCAATACAAAAGCCCAGCTCTTTTCCCATCTTTCTTGTTTTCTCTGGATCCTGATGTTCTGCATAGAAATCAACCCACTGCATCAAGTGCCACATTCAATTTCAGCTCAAATGGAAGAGGGCTTTTTTCACACCAAAAATATTTGAGTGAATTTCGATAATGCGAATTCAAATATAGCCCACGGAATGAAATAGTAAATAAATCACAGTCCAGTCAAACGATAGTCCTCCCAGATAATATCCACAAATTCAATTGGTCCAACATTTGTTGATCATCTTCCTTGAAGATCTTTCATAAGGGTTGTCAACCAGGGCTAGTTTGTCCATTCTTAAATAGTCCATTCGTGACATTGCCACAACATTTACTTTGAACACACGACGCACTGCAGCTCGTTGCCCTCCACATAGGGCCCACACGGCAGCCCTCCGCCCGTTCCACATACGCCCTCTACTGGGAACATCATGGAGGCCATGTTGTCTTCGGTCATCGTGCCCGGCCGAGACTCAGCCTGAGAGTCCACACAGATGTACGAGGTCCTTACCTGTAGGAATAGGAAGAGTTTATGAATTATTAATTTTATATGAATATTTGATTTCATACATTGATTAAGCTGTGAAAATGATATAAAATCATGCTTCTCCAAAATAGAATCAATAAGTATTGTTTGTTTTCTATATACAGTCTTATATAATATCTTACAGTATTATATCAGGGTTGAAAGACAACTTGTTACAAGCTTTTGCAAGATTATTGCCTCTTCAGGATTATTGTTAAATTAGATCTCTTTTACCAAGTTCCCATTGTAGCATACATTGTCCAGGGGTAGAGAAAATATCTAACTTTTGAACAATTTAAGAAAATTGACATTTCTCCTACATTATGAATGTAGAGCTGGTTACAAATGATGTCATCAGTGTTGCTAATTTGCAGAGCAAAACGTTATTTATAAGGAAATGTTCCTCCTTAACCAATTTGGATTATTCCTTTTTCAATGTGCTGTTCATTTTATTGAAATAATGGAATATCTAGGGTGGACTTCTCCTTCAACTCCTCTCGTCAAAAAGAGGGGGCTATACTGCTAATGCCCCGGTCACATAGGACCCCGAAGCAACACGATTCAACACGACTTTTGTTAATTCACAGTTAACTGCCTTCGAACAAAGAGTCATGTTGAATCGGCTTGCTTCTGGGGACCTATGTGACCAGGGCTTTATAGGGTACCCCCTGGATCCACCAATGAAACTTATGAAGAACTTGGCCGGCGACTACTCACATTCATTGAACGGTTACTCACGTTGTTGTTTCTGCCAGCCATGAGTATCCCGGAGTATTCTCTGGTCCAGGCATCCGGGCAGCTTGCCTTACCTGGCACCATCAGGACAGCTTGGCGTCCAGCAGAAGTCATGCAAGCGGAGCATGGGATATCCTGAAAAGTTTGGAAATAGAGTTTTATTAGTAAAAGCCAATATTTTAGCAAATACTAAATGTTCTGAAAGATTATTGTACACAAGCCAGTGAGGATTCTAATGAGTGCAAATTTTAGCATATTTATGGTTCACAAAATTTGTGAAAAGTAAGACCCCAGCTAAATTTAAGGTTATACAGTATAAGGAGCATATTTTCCATCTATTATATATATTTAACTGTGATTCAAGCCTGATACAGTTTGGAAATAGAAACATAAAAATACATAGATCTATACAAACAATAATATTAGATTTACAATAAAAAAATAAAAGGATACGTAAATAAGGAAAAGTGAAGACATTTCCAGTATACCTTGGAGAGCATTCGTCACCTCTATATTTATTCTGTTAGTTAAACAAAATTCTGAAAGAGCAGATCTTCTTCTGTTATTCTATCCTGTCTATTGGCCACACACTTCACCACCGCCACCCCTCCCTGCTGTCCCAACCCCTGTTGTCTCCCCCTCTTCCAAACCATACCAGGTGGATGCAGTACTCGATGACTTACATGTCCATGGAGATCGCACTGGTCTCCAAAGTCATTGCCGTTCCTGTATTCGAGACTGAAGATGCGAGCCCTAGACTCGTGTTTCCCGGCAACTATCATACCATACTCGGGCTCTGAAACCGTACGAAGGATGCTGCTACTTCTTCCTTTGTTGACAACCCCAAACACTGCCCCCCGCCCCCACGTCCAAACTAGACCCTGTACCCCATATTACTTACATGTCCATGGAGATCGCACTGGTCTCCAAAGTCATTGCCGTTCCTGTATTCGAGGCTGAAGATGCGAGCCCTAGACTCGTGTTTCCCGGCAACTATCATACCATACTCGGGCTCTGAAACCGTACGAAGGATGCTGCTACTTCTTCCTTTGTTGACAACCCCAAACACTGCCCCCCGCCCCCACGTCCAAACTAGACCCTGTACCCCATATTACTTACATGTCCATGGAGATCGCACTGGTCTCCAAAGTCATTGCCGTTCCTGTATTCGAGGCTGAAGATGCGAGCCCTAGACTCGTGTTTCCCGGCAACTATCATACCATACTCGGGCTCTGAAACCGTACGAAGGATGCTGCTACTTCTTCCTTTGTTGACAACCCCAAACACTGCCCCCCGCCCCCACGTCCAAACTAGACCCTGTACCCCATATTACTTACATGTCCATGGAGATCGCACTGGTCTCCAAAGTCATTGCCGTTCCTGTATTCGAGGCTGAAGATGCGAGCCCTAGACTCGTGTTTCCCGGCAACTATCATACCATACTCGGGCTCTGAAACCGTACGAAGGATGCTGCTACTTCTTCCTTTGTTGACAACCCCAAACACTGCCCCCCGCCCCCACGTCCAAACTAGACCCTGTACCCCATATTACTTACATGTCCATGGAGATCGCACTGGTCTCCAAAGTCATTGCCGTTCCTGTATTCGAGGCTGAAGATGCGAGCCCTAGACTCGTGTTTCCCGGCAACTATCATACCATACTCGGGCTCTGAAACCGTACGAAGGATGCTGCTACTTCTTCCTTTGTTGACAACCCCAAACACTGCCCCCCGCCCCCACGTCCAAACTAGACCCTGTACCCCATATTACTTACATGTCCATGGAGATCGCTCTGGTCTCCAAAGTCATTGCCGTTTCTGTATTCAAGACTGAAGATGCGAGCCCTAGATTCTTGTTTTCCTGCGACTATCATACCATACTCGGGCTCGGACACCATGCATAGGATGTTGCTGCCACTCCCCTTGTTGACTGTTAGACTGCTTCCTGATGCAGCAATACCTGGAGAATTACAAGAACATCAAGATAACAGTTTCAGACTGAAACTTAAAGGTATACCGTATTTACCTTTGCATTGGAAACTCATTTTGATTTTGTATCTGGAACCTCCACAATCGGTGTGCCCAAAATAAGAACCCCCTACAAAATTAAAGGTTAGCAGTGAGCATAACTTGTAAGCAATAAGTATAATAACCCATCTCTCCTGTCTTCTACTACCACTTCTATCTTGATTCTCATCACTGGCATCCACTGCTAAAGACGGTAAATTTCCATCTCGTCCAATGACCGTTTCGTCCAAACGCGCTTCATCCAACATTACTTCGTCTATAAACATTTCGTCCAATAAGTATTTCGTCCAATTGCCGCTTTGTCCAATAACCAATTTGTCCAATATCCTGTTCGTCCAATAGACATTTCGTCCAATAACCATATGGTCCATCTTCATTTTGTCCAATTGCCTATTCGTCCAATCATCATGTGGTCTAGTCCTACTTCGTCCAATTACCACCTTGTTTAGTTTCACTTTGTCCAATCATCAGATTGTCCAGATTGGACGAAGTGATGTTAGCCCAAATGGCTATTGGACAAATTGATTATTGGACCAAACGTTAATAGACAAAATGGCTATTGGACGAACAGGATATTGGACTAACTGGTTATTGGACAAAGCGGCTATTGGACAAAACGGTAATTGGACGACCTAATGTTAGACGAAGCGCGTTTGGACAAAACGGTCATTGGAAGAGATGGCATTGGACGAGATGGGGATAAACCGCTAAAGACCCCTGATATAGAGATGCTAGATATTTAGTTGGCCTCTAGGGTCTTGAACTGCTTCTTGTGGGTCCTACTAAAAGCCGAAGAGTGCCGAAGAGTGCCAAAGAGCGCCGAAGAGTGCCGAAGAGTGCCGAAGAGTGCCGAAGAGTGCCAAAGAGTTTTTGTAATCGATCTACTAAACGCCGAAGAGTGCCGAAGATTAATCGATATACTAAACGCCGAAGAGCGCCGAAGAGTGCCGAAGAGTGTGATCGATGTACTAAACGCCGAAAACAATGTAATCGATCTACTAAACGCCGAAGAGTCCTCAAACGATATA
>BQKZ01000459.1:138783-152625 GCA_036244855.1 Temnopleurus reevesii | reverse complement strand
CCGAACCGTGATTGACACACACTATATTACAATCAGTTCACTTTGAGGAACAAAATGTCATCCAACGATGACATTGACTGAATTATTTTCCTCTTCCGTTTTGAAAGAATAGAATACATCAGTAAAAGTCAAATAAACGGTAACAGCGGAATTCCTTTTTGGCAAATAATCAAAATGAAGTGATGTTTGGTGATGTTCGGGGTTGACCGTGTAACAATCACAAAAATAAATTGGGCATGTTATTAAATGTGAAACATCTACATTCGATCTTCATTGACAGATTAAGGATATCAGGGCATAATGAGACAATCAATGGTAGTCAGGTCGCAAGATTCTCTTGTCAAATTGTAATTAAGAATTAAGTCGTAGTTTGATCGGGAAGAAATCGTGGTCATATACTGTATATATACAATGTAATTCGAAATTGACGCAAATATTCTGTCGTAACTACATGTATATCGTGGCTTTGATAATAATCATGAAGAAAAATTCTGTCATGGTTTGCACATCATGATTTTTAGATCGCTTAAATCGTATGATTTGATCTTTCTGTCATTCACGTAGACAACTAATGCCTGGTGTTCATCAGGGAGGATCCAGTATTTGTCCACTAAGGGGGGGGGGGGGCAGTCGTTTGACAAGCAAAACAAGCGGGAAAGGCTTCATTTCTAAAGGGACAGAGAAGGCTACCATGGTCTAACAAACAGAAATAACCACAATGAAAGCAAGGGAATAAGGAATGAAACAAACTGAAAGAGAATTCGTTTTTTACTTTAAAAAATGAAGCGGGTCGGGGATCACTATATTTTGCCCATATGGGGCTGTTGCCTCTTCAACCCCCACGAATACGCCCCTAGTATTGACCTGGACTTTTCGACTCATTTTGAATGTATTACGGACATGCGGTCAAGGTTCAATTAAAAAAAAACTTTCAGACCTGTCAAAATGGTAGCACTTTAGAAATGGACCAAATGTCAGGAATCTATAAAACACCGCTCGTCTGCTTATAATCAGTATATTTATTTATTCGGCGATACCGGTAGCCGACATTTGGGCTTTTGTCTAAGCGATTACAGCTGAATTGATCTGTAGGAAAAATTCATGTTTAATCGAATTTCCCAAATGATTTCTTTCATTCCTTTTTTTCCTTTTTTAATCGGTATATTGTAAGCTAAATGTCATATCCAAATCTAAGTGAGCGCGACCAGTGAAAAGTTTGCCCAAACATTGTTTGAATTTTGTTTATACAAAAATTTTGAGCAAGACGACTCTTTTGGGTCAAAAGGGTTACACCGGGAATGGTTTTCAGAACTGTATTTTAAAGAAAATTCCCGTCAAGAAAATGCTCATTTGTGACGATAAACACAATTAAATAGAGACGAACCTTGTTATAACGAGGTCCTTGGGATCAGATAAATGATCTCTTTATACCGAAACCTTGGTACATCAGGGCCAAAATACAATAAAATACAAAGAGATGGGACAAGGAAATCCACCTTGTTATAACGAGATTTCGTTATATCAGTGCTCTCTATAACGAATTTGGACTGTATTTTGCTTCATATAGGATCTTGTTCACTATTCATGCATGGACGATCCTTGAAGTGATTCGTGTGAAATCGAAAAATTGATAGGAAGCTGATATATTAAAAAGACGGTGGCAAGCAGGGAAGATTTAATACATTTGTAGTATGACCATCCATAAAAAAGCCTGATTTCTTTAATTTGCAAAGAAAAAATGATTATACGACCAAATTGAATAATAGTGTTTGCCATTGTTTACGGTTGCTAAAAAATCATTATTCATGATGCATTTATACCCTGAAGTTTTACTAATGTAAAAAAAAAATATTTCAGCTTTCATGAAGGCCATGACTGCAGGGGTCTATAACATAAAAGATGCAATCACACTTTAAATATTGATCGTAAGTCTATAGCAAAACATGTCTCATAAAGATACAATTTATTGTTAATTAATCGTATTTCTTTTATGTTATAGGCCCCAGGTCTGCTAATACGAGGTGGAAGATGTACTAATGAGTTCATCAATTTTTATTATTTGTTATAATCCCTTGATCATTGATGGTATCATAAACATTGACATTTCGATCCACCTGTATATTGCATCCTGTTTGGTATTTGTTTTTAATTGCCATGGATCGATGTGTTTTGCGGTCAAAGATAACGGATGATCTGTCACTTATTCAGGATATCTGCCACTGATAATCATGATTATCACGTGATTGTCAAAATTAGGGCATTTGAGGTGAAAAGGTGATCTCGGGTCGCGCCAAAATGTCGAATTTGCACTCGTATTTGCTTCACTTTCATTTGCAACCTCTTTTTTTTAAAGGGGAACTACACTCAGACATTAAATTGCTATCGTTAAATGAAGAAAAATAAGATGAACAAATTGTGAAAATTTGAGCAAAATCGGATAATCCATTCAAAAGTTATGAATTTTCAAAAGTTTTGATTTACAACCCTCATGGGCTCCTTAAATTGGCAAACGTACAAGCACAAAATGGCTGCCAACATGGAGAACTCTCCATTCACTTTGTACAAAAAAATTCACATTTTCCTCTTTTTCCAGAAAAATAGGGGGAAATTTGTTTTCTCGGTTAGGTATATTATAGCCACATCAATTCTGCAAGCATTCCAGAAAGAACGGTGGTGATTCCTCATTTCAAATATGATATTGATCCATTTTCAATAAATTTATATACAAAGTGAATGAGGAGTTCTCCATGTATGACATCACAGATTATGCTAATTAGCTTTATACGCATGCCAATTCAAGGATGCCCAGCAGAGATGGAAATGATATTTTGAAAATTCATAACTTTTGAACGGATTATCCTATTTTGCTCAAATTTTCACAGTTCGTTCATCTGATTTTTCTTCATTTACTGACTATACATTATTGTCTGGGTGTAATTCCCCTTTAAAGAGATCCCCGTTATTATATAAAAAAAACCCACATCAACAATGATACTGGTAGACAGATTAAAACAGAATGACTTGTGCCTAGATCATTTTTAAACCATTATTGAATCTATTGATTTATGCATCCAATGCATCATGCAAAAATAAAAACTTACAAAAATCGTACTTTATTGAAAGTGTAAATAAAAATTAAATCTCCAATTACATGCGCACACCCGGACTGTTGGCGCCTCTCTCAGCAAATGTGACGCCCCCTAGGGGCTGTGCTGGGCTGCCCCCCCTCTGCCCCCCCCCCAAAAAAAAAGTTCTTCACCTCTATTTTGGCGCCCCTCTTGGCGATTTTGGCTTCCTTTTTACCTCAAATTTGGCTTATGAATTATAACGTTATGCTCAATATTTCGTTTCAAATTCAAACGCTGAAATACGGTAAATTCTTGGGAGGATAAGGAGTTCACAACACAAAAGGGGGAGTCGTAATGATAAGATCATGATAACAATAATGTTACTAGAACAGAATATCAATGAATTAATATTAGAATTAAAATCAGATTAAATAGCCAAAATTATTGAAAATAAACGAATAAAGGAAAAGGACTATAAATTTATTCATCTATGAATAAGATTCTCTTCACAAAATAATGATGTTCAAAATTACTTTTTTTTACCATCTTTTTAGTGTAATGTTACACTAAGGACGTGCAATCTGTTTCTTCCATAAAGCGATGTTCATGCCAAAAAATCATCACAAATAAGAGTTGTCTGTTTAAGACATATCTATTAATGAACAGTTTCTGTGCAGTGCATTACTGATCATTGCATGTATATGCAAGATCGCAGATGAAATGCCAAACAAAGACTCTCTCCTACGCAAATTTGTGTACAGTGTTGAAAGTATCATTTTGTACACTGAACAGGCGCGCACCGTGGGGGGGGGGGGCCGCGGGGTTTTTGCCCCCCCCCCCCCCCCCCCCCCCGGGTATCAAAATTCTTGGTGCGCGCCTGCTGAATAATGAGTGATTTAAAGCATTTTTAAGAAGTCACAAAGGGACTTCCTTGCCTTGCAGTGTTATTCTTATTTTAGTGCTAAAGTGCTATTCTAAATCCTATGAACACTAAAATTGCACTCAATCAATTAAAAATTAATGCATTGCCAAGACGAACAATTATAAGTGCTAAAACAGTGCTTTGGTTTTTACAGAGTAGCACCTGGAATTACTGGAATAGGGACTGCTCAATAAAAGAGATATCTTCGCACTTTTTAGAGGTGAAATGGCAGTTTGCGCTCTTGACAGTTAGCACTGCATGCACATTATTTACAAAAGCATTTCTCGCTTTATAAATACTGAAAAAGCATGTCAATTTTGGAATTAAGTATTATTGTCAAATACATGCCATTTCATCTTACTATTCAAATTATCGTGGTTTATCAATATTTTGCTTTATTTAACTGGTTTCATACTGCAATATTCGTTTTCTTACGGTACAAACTCGTGATCATCTGACGAAGTAATAAGAGATATATTAACATAATTCAATTTGATTCAGATGACAGCCCTCATTTATGTTTGTACCACTTTGAACATGTTTGAGTCACTGTTGCCTGCAAAAATGAGCAATTTATTTGGAGCATACAAATCCTCATCTGTCTGTTCCATTAATTAGGTGTTACAGCGCAAACGAATCCCTTCCCGACAATTCCACAGCCCTTTTACAATGTGAGAAGAATATCGTGGATGAAAAAAGTAAATTGTGCAAAACGTTTCCTCTTTTCGATAACGAAACTGCCCGAGTGATACAGTATGTCATGTTTTGTTTTTGTACTTGTTTTTATTATTTTTCGAGGGGGGTTATGTGTTCATTTCTTGTTTATTTATTTATTATGCTACCGCTTGTGAAAAAAAAGTCTTTGAAACACACACCCTCGGAATAAAGCGACGGTCAAAAAAAAAAATATGTATGAAAAATGCGCAATCTGGGGCCTGTAACATAAAAGAGATACAATTGATTTTGCAATTAATCGTATCTCTTTGGTACACACTTTGCCATAGACTTACTATTAATATCTTTCGTAAGTTTAATTGCATCTTTTATGTTACATGCCCCTGTACAGTCTTTGTAATTCATTTCGAATAAGAACATGCATAGAAGTAGGGACAATAAAAATAGTATCTAATCTTTTTTCATTTTCTATATTTTCATCTTACATCATCTGCATTTTTCAATTTTGATATCATTTTAGATACGGAGAAAATAATGCAAGGGGAAAGTGTCCTATTTTGCTTTCTTCCAATTAGCAATCGGCGAATATCCATTAGATTCTCTATTCTTTTTCAGAGGTACGTCATTAGTGTTAGTATAATTCAATTAAAAAGCACTATGAATCAAATATTATCCATTTTCGTGCATGAATATCGCATTTAGACTGTCAGTACTTTTACACCTTCAACGTTTTACAATGACCCCTTTATCAAATTCCGGTGTCAGTCGAAAGAATAATAGAAATTCATGTTGAAACAACCTAGTTTTTATTTCCATTTTGACAGTCGTGTTACATAAATAATTCTAGCGATTATCCTTGACTGTTTTGTCTTTGAATGATCGATGAATCCAAATATCCCAAAATCCCAAAGTTTTATTTTGATAATGAGGGATCGTCAATTCATGACGGAAGGGGGTGGTACTTTGTTCGATAGAATATTTCGAGTGGCCCTTTTAAAGTTTATGAAACCTTTTACCAAACAGGTGACAAAATGTATTGCCATATAAAACATTTCTTATTGAATACAAATATCAATAATTTGTAAATTTGTTAACATGTTGGGCAAATTTATGAACAATAAATCTTTTGGGGAAGACTACACTGTAACTATAAAATTCAGATGTTTCATGTTTAACTACAGGGGCCTGTAACATAAAAGAGATACAATAGATTTTGCAATTAATCGTATCTCTATGGTACATGTTTTGCCATAGACTTACGATAAATATTTATCGTAAGTTTAATTGCATCTTTTATGTTACAGGCCCCAGATCTGAAATAATGATAATAAAGACAGAGTTATTATCACGCTACATTGTAGAGCGCTTATATAGACGACTGATAAAGTTAGTGTCAGGCGCTATATAATTACGTACAATAATAATAATTACATTATTAGTAGTATTATTATATGATTTTTATCTAGATCATAGTATACTAATATCTCCTCAAATTTAGGCAATTTTAACCACAGAGTTTTAACTACCCAAATAAAAAAAATCTTATCAATAAACATACAAATTCACGGCGTTTTATAAAATGCAACTGAAATTAAAGTATTAATACATTTTAAATGCGAAATGAATTGTTGATATAAGAGGAAAATGCCCTCTGACACATTTCCTGTCCAAATTTTACTTAAGTATCTTGGGTTCAAATCATGTCCTTTGACCATGAATAAAATCATTTCCTTTATCAAACACAAACTACTTCTATACGAACAGGTGGTCCCCATCGCACCTGCAATTATTTCCCCTCTAAGCTTTTCCATATTTCCGATATTTTGTTGGTTCTTTTTCTTTAAAAGTTTTTGTAGTTAAAAAAAATGTCAGTATTAGATCAAGTCGGAGTTCGATGACCAATGTGTAGCATTCAATGGCATACCGTATTATCTCGACCATAAGCACCGTGAAATTGAAGAGTTTCCATGCTTGTTGGATATGATCGACATAGCGCCCGCTCTCGGGAGAGAGAAAAGTAAAATGTTTATTAATCATTTCAGCTAGCTCTCAAAACTTCCCCCAAAATTAACATAATACATATTCATAAGTCCTCTCAGTCCTTGAGTAACTGTATTGAACGGCTATCGAGTAGATTGCATTCATCGTTGTACAATACGTCTTGCTATGCTAAAAAGGATTGGAACAAATTAAAGCTCACAATGAAATAGTTTCAATTGAACTCAGATACCAGAGCTGCTGATTGACCGGATTAATGAATACCATTCATTNTTTTTAATGGACATACAACTTAACTCATTTTAAAAGTATGTTGCAAACTTTTTAGCGAGTCTTTACCCATAAATTTAATAGCATATGCTCACGTAATGAGTACAGCGCTCCTGAAGAAGTTCGAGTGTTATTTCTGCCTTAAAATTGCATCTTTTCTTAAACTATTTTGATAAATATAAATTATATTGTTCAAGTTACACCTAATATTTTCTCATCCAAACAGATTCAAACAAATACGACATCACTTTTTAATTAGGCTGAAGATGAAATGAGCTCCTTCCAAACATTTCCCCATTTTCATGATTTTAGATTTTTTCTGTTCATAATTTTGCAGTCGTGTCGTTATTTCAGCACGAGAACAGTGTCAAATTTGTCAACTGCCAACCCGAAAATATCTATAGAAACAAGGATATAAAACAGGAGACGCAGTCCAGTTCATCCCATACATAACCGGTTATGGTATTGTCAGCATATAAATATCCTTTTCCCTCTGTAATACCTGAATATCCCTCCTGCAAAAGAATGATATCATATCATAAACCCGAAGTATTATGCTAGTTTCTTTAATAACAAAAGAAAGGGAGAAGATATTATAAGTTGTCAGCGGAATTGAAGGGAAAAGTGTGATGCCGATTATATCCTGTTTGGCTTTATAATGGTGTCAATTGCAGATTTCTGGATATTTTTGTAGGTCGTGTTGAAAGATTGTGTCATTTCGTCGAGATGACTATATGTATGGTGGTATACATGTATGTCAAAGGTTACTTTTTGTTACATCGACTTTTGATAATCGCTACAAGAGGCACCCCCCCCCCCCCCCCCCGAAAAAAGGGTATTTGGTTGTCCAATTTAGTTGTCCAATAAAACCATGTATTTATTTGGGGCCTATAAACAACAAGTAATGCTTTTTCAAAGGCTCCCTCCACTTATCCCTTAGTTTTTTTTAACAGTTTTGTATAAAAAGAACAAAGATATGATGTCGAATACTTTTTTATTTTTTTTTTCTATATCACGTTCTTATACTAAATATCTTTTTATTGCTTTATATCTTTTATTTCACATTGTATTGTTTTGTTTCGTTTCTTTACATGCACTATGATTTGTGAGTTGTGGAAAATGAACTAATCTGAAGTTGAAGATTTCTTCTTAAATTTGGATGGGTCAGTCTTTCGGTTTTTATCATTATTTGCATTTAAGAAAAATGTTTTTTTATGATTCTTGTATACAACAACGCATATTACCTCTGCAAAACTTCTCATCTGCTCCATGGTAACGCTGTGATTCATCAGTTTCAAGTCTTGGGCATGGATCAGTTCTCTATTGGCCATGAGAAGTGAGTTTGCCTGACATAGCTCCACGTAGATGGCCACCATACCGAAGAGAGCCCCGCACGCGATGAAGACAGCGGCTATGGTGCAATAGGGGATCATCCACCTGCAAAACCAATAGAATATTTATAATAATAATAATAATAATGAACGACTTTTATATAGCGCTTATCAATTCATGACAATTTCTTGAGCGCTCTCCAATTGCAGCATTATTACTCTGTCTTTAGCCCGGAAGCCACCAGCGCACTTGGCGTTGCAAGGAATAAATATACCTACAAGGTACCCCCCATTCACCTCACCTAAGGTTGAATGCAGCACAATGTGGATGAATTTCTCGCTGAAGAAAATTAACGCCATGGATGGGACTCGAACCTACGACCCTCTGGTTGGAAGGCGAGAGTCATGACCACTACACCACGGCGCCTTGATAACAAGAAGAACAAGTCTTGTTTACCCAGAATAGCTGCTTCAATTATGACAGAGTTCTCCCAACGGACCCGATAAAAAATATCGTGGGACAATAGACCGTCGGTCGTGTATTGAACTGTGCGGACACAACAATTACAAGCCGGTTCCGATTTGAATAGCATTACAAAGGAGCACTGAATTTGCGTTCGACTTGATTTTACGGAAATAGATTATATCGTGTTATATATTTATAATCATAAACCCGGTTTTGCTAAAGAGTCGTAGTGTAGTGGTTCTGATTCTCGACTAACAACCAGAGGGTCGCAGGTGGAATACTGATACAAGTATAAATCAAGAAATACATGTAGGCTATATCCACAATGTGCTGCATATAACCCAGGTGATGTAAACGTGTGCCAGAAGGAATTTATTCCTTTACAATGCATACCGTATTCAGTTGTATACCAATACATATTTAACTTATGCTTGGGTGAACGCCAAGTGTTTTTATCCAGGGTGTCTAAATCGCCTTGCGCCAAAATGGGCCTGAATCGATCTCAAACAACTCTCCCAAACAATTACTCCCATTTAGAGAAATTTCTCTTAGCCATCGATTAATGTTGATTTTATGCTTTTTTCCCAGAATTTCTTTCCAGTTTTATCGATCTTAATATGCATGTATGCATTGATTAGGATTGGCAGTTATATGATAACTATCACAAAAAAAAACATCTGCAATTCATGACTTAGTGAATTTCTATATAAGGGAGCAATCGTCGTGTTTGCTCATTTTGGCGCAAGGCATTTTGCATTCCTTGGACATAAACAGACAGTGCTCAGCCATGCTTTAATCCAAATTAATGTTGTTTGTGGTATTTGATATATGAGGCTATTGCGTATCCACCAACATAAAAAACTGAAATTTTTTCCAGAGACGTTTCAAAAGTGCTTAAAAAGGTTAAACGCTCTGTACACATACACCACCCAAGTATGAACAGTATTCCAGGGGCCGCTTAGCCGCGGGGGCAAGGGGGGGGGGGGGGCGATGGCCCTGGCACTTTTGTCAGATAATACGTGCAAGCCTATGGGAGTGTGTAAAAATGCTTATCCACAGCCCCCGGTGTGGCAGCCCACCCACTTTTTAAAACGTCCCGCGGCCCCTGTATTCAGCATCATTTTATTATTTTTGTCATTATCCACAGCTTACAACCACATAAATTTTTACCAGCGGTCCCACTTTCAGTTAAATTTTATCTACAATATACCATTTTGTCAAATGAAAAATGACAGAATGTCGTCTTTGGGCTGACATTTAATTACATTACGAATTTACGTATGATGAAGGATCATATTTTTACACTTTTATCAACCATCATTGCGAAGAACTCCACAGTGTGATCAGAAAAGGTTAACACTTGAGAGAAAAGGGGTATCATTCCATCCGTCTTACAACACTTTATAAACATCATTAAAAGTTGATTTTGTACAGCTACCGTTTCAGTGACTATTCATTAACCTGTGTTTCAGGTTAGAAACAGAAAGAAGACCAAAAGAGGAAAAGGAAATATTTTTTTTTCATGAAACATGATGCGTCCACATGATGTGGTTTATGCTGTCTTGCTGTAAAACAAAGGTAGAGGATGATATTGATCCTTTGCATATTCAACGAGTTGAAATTAATCTTGTGGTAGAATTAACAGAGGGTCTTTTCTAATCTATCCATAACATGTTTCCAACTTTTAGGCACTTTCTTCCTTCCTCTTCTGACACATCAGTTTATATTGGATACAGATATTTACCATTTTGACAAATAAGGTCCATCGACAATCGTTTTCACAGAAATTCCAATCCAGGTCCCCAAAGCAAATCAAAACTAAATGCCCATGTAATATTTTTATAAGGAGAAAGTACTCTGAACCGTCATTGCAATTAAAAGTGTAAGGCTCTGTATTTTTGTGACTTTTTTAGTGCAGGCAACAATGGTGCAGAGCTAGAGAGTGTCAGAAAATTGTTAGTTTGACAAAGGCATATATAGTTAAGCCATGGAGATAAAAAGAAGTGAATAACGATAGGGAAATTCATCACGCTGACCCCCTCTTATCACTCAATGACTTTTGTCATCGAAGAAGTTCTTAAGTGCAATGATTTAGAACAATATTTAAGCGCTGAAATTTTGCACAATAGAACAAGCTGTTCCAAAGTCAGAGTATATGTGGTGTACTTACACACACCTACCAGACACGTAGCCAGGAGGTTGAATGGGGGTGGACGCCCCCTCCCCGAAAAAAAAGTTTTGTGAAATGTAAAAAAAAGAAAAAGAAAGAAAGAAAGAGCGGCGAGTTTGCCTTTTTGTTGCTTGTCAGAATGTTGTTTAAACGTGTTCCGCCCACCTGTTTGGCTACGCGCCTATACCTACCTAATTTAACACAAAAATTCCGAATACTTTTTCTTGATTTTTCTAGGGTACAAACATACAAAGTAACAATCGAAAGCATGGCCTACCTCTAGTGTAAGTTTCACCCGAAATAGTACCTACTTTTTACGTTTCATTTGTATCAAAGGATATGAGTTAAAAGTAAATCACAACATTAATCCTATGATTTGCGGTGTTTTTTGTGTTGGGCTTTTCAATAAAAAGACATTCCTTTGTGTACAGTTTTGGAGCAATAACATAAGTTGGTGTGCAATTTGTTGATTATGATTAATTATATCATAAGAAATCAAAGAGTGCTTTACTTGAGAGAATTTGTTTCGGTTAGTATATAGAATGAAACTCAAGGACTTAACTGGGCCGTGAAAAATCTTGCGTTGATTAAAAGCAGAAAAATCAGATTAACACTTGAAAAATTAAAGTTTGAAGTGAATGGGGACAAGTAAGAAAGTTGTGAATATTTCAATAATAAAACGGAACCGTGATTTCGATACAAATTGGCAAATTTTGGTTAATTTAACGTTCGTCTTGCACCTCTCGATTTTTATTTGATTATAACTTATTGCTTTTAAGAATCTCTTTTTACCCATAAATACTTATTTCTTGAAAACATACCAAATGTTTTTTTTTCAATAATACACCCACACCCATACATTTCTCGACGAAAGAAAAGAAAACCATTTTTCGGTTTAGAGGTTGAAAAAGCGTGATTTAAAAAATATATGATATAATGAACTCTTTGGAGAGAAGTCCATGGCATATTACGTGACCAAAAGTTGCCGATTTGCATGCAAAATCACTGTTAAGTGATATCATTAAAATATTCATACCTTTCTTATCTATTGTCCGATTTGCTCTCAAACTTTTTTGATCTGTTCGTCTGATTGTTCTGCTTTCAACTAAAGCTTGGTATTTTTTTTCCCAGACAAAGCCTTTAATTGAAGCTCGAACCGAGTATGAGACAAATATGATTCATAAACACTTCTAAAAACGTTTAACCTGTATACCTCAAAGATGAATGTATTGGAACTTTTTTTTTAAATGCATTCTTCAGTTATGATCATCCGTTAAGAAATACCAACTACCGGTATACTAAATTAAGTTAGCTCAAACAATGAGTCGGTTTGACTCGAAATAGTGGAACATCAGCTAAGATTTGGATTTGTATAGTTAGCTGAACCCATGTTCGAGCTAAATTTGACTACGCACCTACAACAGCATAATCCAATATTTAATATTTCGTTCATTTTCCACGGGATGAAATTTGTGCAAACACTTCCTCAGTATAATTATTACCGATTTCGATAGTACAAACCCTTCGAATTGTTGCTATGTCAGACCATAGACCTAGGTGGTAGGTCTATGGTCAGACTTAATTTTACTTGCAATGTCACATCGTGAAATGACTATAAATTACGTCAAATATTTACTACATATTTCAAAATATGCTCTACAATTTTCATATATAGATTAGAAATCATTTGCCATACAAACATATAGAAAACAGTTACTGAAGGGGCTATATGTCCTGTGTTAAAACGGAGTACATAAGTAAATACATAAGTAAATTAAAACAAAAAAATGATAAAAAAGAGATGAATAAATAAATGAACAAATAAATATATAAACATTCGAGATCATTACCTGTGTTTGTTCATCATGTTGTTTCTGATTAGCTTGTCGTTGAGTCGGGTATCAAACACGGAGTAGTCGAAGTTAACCTTTTCGCTGGCCTTGGTGCACGAAACGGTTGTCGATGTCGACGCTGAGCCCTGATCGGAGGTCTTTTCATCAACGGAGCAGCAAATAGGGTTGTCCATTTTTTTCTGATACTAGAGCTTTAATCAGGTGAAAGTCAAAACGCGAGTAATCTCTTCCTAATTCGAAGAAAATTCGTGCAAAGTTGATCTGCGAGCGAACGCGTCCAGTTCTCGGAGTTGTGAGGATATTAGTGACGCCTTTTGGAATAACGATTTGCGAAGATGATCTGGTGGTGACAGAAACCGCGCTCTGATTGACTAAATTTTTGATGGATTGTATCGAAACAAGAAGTTTAAAGAAGAGTAAATCTCGAAGCCGTTATGCTTGACTATTTAATCTGCTTATAAACTGAAACTAGTGATTCGACTTTCTGAGTATGACCGGTATTTATAATCATAATACGGTGATATTTTGGTACCGAAATCACGGTCGTTCGTTAGAAGTCCCCTGGATTGGTTGATTCCCATGCGCATGCGTAGTGTGAGTACTTTGTATTCTTGATAGCGAGGGGTCAGTGACAAAAAGTCGTAACTCCAATTTGGCTGTTTTGATAAACATGTATTCAAAGATTTTGGTCTACTTTGCTCGGCATACAAAAACATCATTTTGAAGAAAACTTGGCATCTTTATGAGAAACATTTGACCCCATTGTGGAGGCATAGTGGTGTAGTGGTTCTTACTCTCGCCTTATAACCCGAGGGTCGTAGGTTCGAATCCCACGAATGACGTGGATTTCCTTCTGCAAGAAATTCATCCACATTGTGCTGCACTCAACCTACGTGAGGCAAATGGGTACCGGTAGGAAGAAATTCCTTGAATGCAGTGAGCGCCAAGTGGTAGCCATGCTATAGCCAGGTAATAAGGCACGGATCAATAGAAACACTTCGTATATGTTGTGTATTCTTCTTTTTCTTTTTCTTCTTCTTCCTCCTGTTCTTCTTCTCCTTCTTCTTCTTCTTCTTCTTCTTCTTCTTC
>BQKZ01000459.1:109783-129783 GCA_036244855.1 Temnopleurus reevesii | reverse complement strand
TCGATATCGCGGTATCGATAGCTGAATATCCAGTTATCGTAAAAGATGACGTCAGAATATTGACATATTTGCCAATTAGTTAAAAATATAACTGTTTGAATTATTTTTAAATATCTTTCAAAAATTTGTAACTTCTTTATTCCTTTTCCGATTTCACTTTTTTTGATGTGTTCGTCTAATTTTTGCGCTTTTAATCAATGCAAGTTATTTTTAGCGTGGAGTAACCGTTTAACATCCGTATTTTTTATATACAGTGGAAACTTGGTATAAAGAGATCTGATATAACAAAATATCTGATATAAGGAGGTAAATAATCTGGTCCCAGTTCGTAATGACTTACTGTTTTTTAACTCTGCTATAAAGAGATTACTGCTATAACAATGTATTTTTTATGGTCCCAAGCATCTCGTTATACTGAGTTTCCACTGTGAAAATATCAGACATCCATTTTATGATTACACAATATGCCTATTCCCAAAGATTTGGGATTGTGTAAAAAAAAAAAAAAATTTGTATGACTGTTTTTTAAAAGATAGGCAATTTTAAATTTGTAAGTTTTTTTGTTNTCGGTTCATCGTTGTTGATTTCTCCACTGGGTGCCGCCATTGTTGTTTATGTTTCAACGACCTTTGATCTCGATATCGCGGTATCGATAGCTGAATATCCAGTTATCGTAAAAGATGACGTCAGAATATTGACATATTTGCCAATTACAATGTAGTTAAAAATATAACTGTTTGAATTATTTTTAAATATCTTTAAAAAATTTGTAACTTCTTTATTCCTTTTCCGATTTCACTTTTTTTTTTATTTGTTCGTCTAATTTTTGCGCTTTTAATCAACGCAAGTTATTTTTAGCGTGGAGTAACCGTTTAACATCCGTATTTTTTATATACAGTGGAAACTTGGTATAAAGAGATCTGATATAACAAAATATCTGATATAAGGAGGTAAATAATCCGGTCCCAGTTCTTAATGACTTACTGTTTTTTAACTCTGCTATAAAGAGATTACTGCTATAACAATGTATTTTTTATGGTCCCAACTCCCAAGCACCTCGTTATACTGAGTTTCCACTGTGAAAATATCAGACATCCATTTTATGATTACACAATATGCCTATTCCCAAAGATTTGGGATTGTGTAAAAAAAAAAAAAAATTTGTATGACTGTTTTTTAAAAGATAGGCAATTTTAAATTTGTAAGTTTTTTTGTTATCGCATTGCAATCTGCCATGCATTCTATCCTGATTGCTACACAAAAGATGTGTTGTTTAACAATTTTCCCCATACATGTATATCTATACAGTTGAAAGTGTACAGATATAGAAGTGTTGAAAGTGTTTCCTCAATATCTTCAACTGCTTTGTCAAATATGAGTAGTAAGATTATTCTCTGAAGCGCAGATTTCATCAGAATTGGTGCTCGATCCGATGATGAATTATTACCTGAATATTATACTAAGGCTATTGAATTAAATTGCAGAAAATTTGCAGTTTAAAATGAAAATGATATATTTTGAATATTTGTATCAAGGTCTACCTCCTTTTGCTTGAGTACATCGTATGGTTATCAAGTCATTTCGGAAAAAGATTAAATCCAAGTGGTTTCGTTAGACGCTGATGCTCATGGGCTCATTGTCTGTCCCCCCCTGCTATGGGGGATAAATGATGTCACTAGAAATATTTTATGCTGCCTTTAGCTTTCGTTAATCAATTTTTTTCCTATTCCTTTTCCTTTTGCTCTTTATAGACATACGTATCACATGGATTCCATGACGACCCGTACTGGGACACCTATGCCTACAGAATCATTTTCTTCTTCACTCTCTCTCTTGCATTGGTCATTGGTCCTGCGTTTGTACATTACTTTCCTGATCCGTGAGTATTTACCTTGTTTGAAGTCTAGTCACGAATCTTTTTAAATACAGTGGAAACTTAGTACAATGAGGGACTAGCGAAATGCCTATTTTTGATAAAAAGTATCATGATTAAAAAGAAATAAATCATACAGAGTTTAGACCAGATTATTACCTGTTCATTATTTTCATTATTACCCTTTTCATTATATTGGGAATATTAGTATATCCCTGCTCTTTATATTGAGTTTCCACTGCTTTGAAGGCTTTCATTAATTTTTGGGAAATATTTGTGATAGCATTTATCAACAAACTGTGAAGATTATGCACACAACCAACATACTGATGGTAATGATTCAGAGTGACTAACTTTTTGGAATACATGTAGTTATCAGGTTGATTGTTATCCACACAGACAAAATATAGATTTTCATATGACTTTTTGAAAATGAGTAAAATAAAAGTAGAGTTACAACCATCTGGAATATTGAATCAACATTTTTTTATGTAAATTCTGGAATGAACGATTGAGATAANGCAATATTCCCGGTATTTCATGAAATAAAGCCATCCAATATAATTATTATTATCTTTCCATTAGCCTTTGACTTACCGGTATTATTTTAGAAGTACCAGAAGGCTGATCACTGCTTTGCCCATGCGTAAAATTGAAGCCGTGCAACATGGCCTAATGTTGCACGGCTTAAAACTCTCATATAGATAATAATGATAAATACTGATTGGCAGTGCGTTTTCAAGATGCAATGGAAAAATTTACTGGTGATTTTAGGTAGGAATCAAGCCCATGACCATCTAGTGAATAGACAGGCATCTACCCAACACAAAAATGACTCACTCGATATTCATGCACAACCTGCGGAAATTAAGTGCAAATCAAACCCACCACAACCATCAAACTTCTCAGTGGTCAAATAGTAAGACGCCTGTTTCGCCATCGGGAAGTTGTGGGTTTGACTCCTGATGTAAGGCATTCGGATTGTAAAGTATGCGTCTTGCTTAAATGTAGCCTCATTATTTTGGAGGTGAGGGAATGTTTCTGATTATTTACTCCACCTCATTTTCACATTTATTTTCCTATTTGTCTCATTGTAGGAGTGGTAGAGAATGGGCAAGGAGAGAAGCAATTGTTGTCTTGAATGAGAGGAGAGCTGCCGGAGAGCTGGTCATCGATCCAGTCTTCATCGACCCCGACAAACTTGTGCTTCCAGAGGAAGACCCGGAGCCTATGTGAACCTTTTAGATTTGTTTTTTTTTTTTTTTTTTTTTTTTTGTTTTTTTTTTATTTTATTGATTTGTTGTTAGTTTTTTTTTTTTTTTTTTTTTCTTTATTTGTATCTTTTTTGTAATTTTTTTTGATTTTTAATTTTTTTTTTATTTTTTTTTATTTATTTTTTTTTATTTTTTATTATTTTGTTTTTTTTTTTTGTTTGTTTTGTTTTTAATTTTTTTTTTTTTTATTTTTTAATTTTTTATATATTTTTAGTTTTGTATTTATAGATTTTTTTTTTGTTATTCTTTTAATTTTTTTTTTTTTTTTTTTTTTTTTCTCATATTTTTTATTTAGTTTTGGTTTTTTTGTTGTTTTTTTTTTTTTGTTGTTTTTTTTTTTTTTTGGTTCCTTCTTATTTTTTTTTCTTTTTTTTTTTTTTTTCTTTTTTTTATTTTTTTTTTTTTTTTTTTTCTTTTTTTTTTTTTTTTTTTTTTGTATTCATTTTTATTTATTTTTATATATTTTTTTTTTTTTTTTTTTTTAATTTGTTTTTTTTTTTGTATTTTTTTTTTTCTTTTGTTTTTTTTTTTTTCTTTTTTTTTTTTTTATAATTTTTTTTTTATGTTTTTAATTTTTTTTAAAATTTTTATAATTTTTTTTCTTATTTTTATTTTTATTTTTTTTTTTTTTATTTTTTAGTTTTTTTTGATTTTTTTTTTTATTTTATATATTTTTTTTTATTTTTTTTTTTTTTATTTTTTTTTTTTTTCAATTTTTTTTATTTTTTTTTTTTTTTTTTTATTTATTTTTTTTTTTTTTTTTGAGTTTTGTGTTTTTTTTTTGATTTTTTTTATTTTTTTTTTGTTTTTGTTGTTTTTTTTTATTTTTTTTTTTTTTTTTTTTCTTTTTATTATTTTAGATTTTTTGTTTTTTTATTTTTTTATTTTTTATTGTTTTTTTTTTTTTTTTTGTTTTTTTTTATCTTTTTTTTATTATTTTTTTTTTATTTTTTGTATTTTGATTTTTTATTATTTTTTTTTTTTTTTCTTTATCTTTTTTTTTTGTATTTTTTTATTTTTTTTTATTTTTTTTTTCTTTTTTTTTTTTTTTTTTTTTTTTTTTTTTTTTTTTTTTACTTCTTTTTTGTTATTCAATCTTGGATGCTAGTTAATATGTGGGAGGGGTTTTTTTTACCTAATCAATGTATGGCTCAAATTATCATGATTTTTTGTAACGTGCACCATGCTTGTAATATATATTAAAAGAGAGTTTACAACTTTGAATTGATAGTGTTCTGTGTTATTTATATTGTATCATATCCGATTTGACATTAGCATGCTTCCAATTTTGGTAGATGGAGGCCTGTGGATGGTAGAAAACAAGTTCATATTTTGACCTTTTTGGCATATCAGTTACGCATTTGATTCCTCCCATCCACAGGCTTCCATAAATAATATTCAAAAGCTTACTATTATAGGGTGAACGGTGAGAAAATTCACAAAATACAGTCAACCTTGCCTAGGTCGAATTCGTATAAGTCGAATAATTGCGTAAGTCGAAGGTCTTTTCAATCCCCATCTCTTTATAATCTTTTGATTTTACACCTCATAAGTCGAATTTCCTTTAAGTCGAAGCTATTTATGCAGTCCCAACAGATTCGACTTAGGCAAGGTTGACTGTAGGTTTCAATCTGGTAAAATCTCATTTACTTCCACCTTTTCCTCACTGATTGGAAGACTGGAGGACATGCATGTATTTAGGATTAGAAAAACTATTGGGCCTTACATTTGAACCGATTACATGAATGAAGTGGATGAAATTCATTGACACTGATCCATTTTTATCAATATGGAGGTTGAACAGGAGAAAAAAAGGACAACTACAGGAAGTGTGAGCAGAAGAGAAAAATGAATTGGACAAAGTAAACAATTTCATTCAAATCTTAAAGGTAGAATACTTCTTTTGCAGCCTAAAATTTGACTTTCCAAGATTTTACTAAATGTTAGATCTTATCACCAATCAATTAAGCACAAAGATTGGTCATAATAGGCGCATTTATAGTTATTCCAATAATAATTCTTTTATTCGGGCCTCGAATTAATGGACCGTGCGTTAAAAATTCAAAACAGCCGTTAACCTCTCGTTGACCAATAGGGCAAGAGTCTCTCTCAGTGCGTATTCCGCATGGTGTGGCAGTGTATTGAAGCAGGAAGGATCCCTGATTGAAGTGCGTACTGCATGTGCTCTTAGCAGGGATCCTTCTAACACTCCCTGGTTGGTGTCAAGATGAATTATGATAGAATAGATTTTTATTTGAATAAAATATTCTGGACTACATTCGACCAAAATACTTCATAGAGGTTGTTATTTTGGCATATCTGAGGTGCACAACAAGTTGTAAGCATAACCTTAATGTGTGCAAATGTAGTTTTCTACCTTCATAAGCACAAGAGAAAGTATTTTCCTTGTTTATTCACTGAACAGTTGGAGCACCTTTTCAACATTTCTCCTCATAACAAGGGGCAAGGAAATTTCTGTTCATCCAGCTAGTGTGAATGATCGAAGTTGTTTACTCTGTCCAATTTCTTTTTCCGTTCTGCTCACAGTGAGCAAAGTAAAGTGGGAGAATGATGAAGGAATTACAATGCTGCTGTCAAATTCAACCCGTCCAACACTCGGTTAGATATATCACCCAGTGCCTTTAAGTCTGGTGCAGCACTTGAAGCAGTTCTGCAAATGTACCCACAAAATGTCCACATTCATCACTAGTTGGATGTTTGTGCTTGTGTAATGCAGCAGGTTTTTCACACTTTTTCCATTACACATTTATTTTGGGGAAAAAGAATTTGTAAATGTTGTAATAGTTTTCCAAGCGGGTTCCTAGTCGAGTCACGTTTTTTTTTAAACTTTTTTTTTAACTTAAGAACTTTCCTTCCCTGTTTCTTCTGCAGAAGTGTCAAATAGTTGACACATTTGTTCAAGGAATAAACAGAGAAGCTACTTTCTTTTGTGTATGAAAGCTATAGTAAAGGCCTGAATTAATTTTTTGCTTCCTTTATCCAATTCCTCTGTTCCTTCTGCTCACATGACATTAGTCTTTGCTTTCTCTTCAAGCCATCTACTTCCAGATCCCACACTCTTTTCACATTTATGCTCTTTCTATTCAACACCACAAACATTTTGTGGCCATCTCGTGAAATAAGCCATCTCTCTAGTCCCGCATACATCTCTTTTGTGTACAAATTCTATGGAGATTCAATGAGTCCACCGCGCTGCTGCTGACTTAATTAAAGAAGTCTATGGAGGAGTGGACTATTTCACGAGAATGCCCATTTTGTCTTACACACGCAAATACACACAAACACTTTTAAAAAAATGACAAAATCCAAGGTACATCTTCTTCCATCCTCAATATGTGGCCCATCCAACTCGAACCACTTGTAAAAAATCCACAGCAGTTTCCCTCACTCCAAATCTTTCCCTAAGATCATTTATATTCTTTCTACTTTACAAAGCAAATGCATATAAAATCTTGAACGTCTACCTGAATATTTTCCTCCACCACTGTATCTTTCCATGAAACCTTCACTGTAAGCAAAAGGACAAAGGAATTGGACAAACTTCAATTCAAGCTTTAATGATAGCTAAAGGCACAACCAAGAAATTTCTTTCCCCTTTTCTTCTGCAGAAGTATCAAACAGTTGACACTATCTGTTCAAGGAATAAACAGGGAAGCTACTTTCTTCTGTGTGAAAGCTATTGTGAAGGACTGAATGAGAGTGGTTTTCTTTGTCCAATTCCTTTGTCCCTTCTGCTCACAGTGCATCGGTCTTCACTTTTTCATTACGCCATCCAATTTCAGATCCCACATTCTTTCCACAGGTTCATCTTCTTTCCTCCTCAACATGTGACCTATCCATCTCGAACCACTTGTACAACTTTCACCACAGTTTCTGTGATGCCAAGTCTTTCCACAAGCTCATTAAGTTCTTTCTATTTAACATCACAAGTGTTTCATATCACAAATGCCCATAAACCGAAAATAAACAGCACAAAATTCAAGCTCTTAGATATCAATAATCATTTTGATGTAATTTTGATCACTTTACATACACAATATGTACTTGCTTGTGAACCAATCACAAAGGAAAAAAAAAGAAGAGAAATGCAGTGAAAATCAAGCAATAACTTAATATACAAGTACTGATAAACAGTACTTTCCAGTAATCAATATTCAACTTACATAATTGGGAAATAAAGTTTCCCATGGTTTCAACACATGACATATACTACAGCAAAATATCAATTTAAATTGCAGGTACACAATTAGGGTCCTAAAAATGACTTACTAATTCGAGAGATTTAAATTTTGACTTCAATGGATATTGGTTCTGATGGAAAAGATCTTGATTAACTCAGATATTACATTTTTGAGAAGTGATATATTGACCTCAAACAAACAATGAGTGAAATATTTTAACAATGTTTTGGTGTCTTTCCTGTATTATTATTCCAAATATTCTCCTGATTTTCTTGTATTCTCACAGTATCAAAAGTGGGTGCAAAATACAAGATTATCATCAATTATTGGGCATAAACAATACTATTGTGCTTCTAACTGCCTCCCAAACAAGCTGTATGATCAATTGCCCTGGGTTACATATACAGACATGCCAACCAAAAATCGTAATTCTTTATTTTTTTCTATTATCTCTTGCCTCTTAGTACATGTACGTGTTAATATGTCTCTGAATTCACAGCACCGTCATTCTTGCTTCTTCATCGCACCCGTCTCCATAGGAAATATTTAAACGACCAAAGAATTCAATGGAACGAATACTTCTGGCACAGGGATGATTTGCCTGCTACATTATATAGATATTGACCTGGTTTTGTATTGATTAAAAATTGAATGTTCTCTCATCCAAGCAAAAAAGACAAAGAATATGAATTTAGGTTGGCATCCCTGCTTATATAATTGACATAGAAATTAACTTGGGAAGATATCTCCCGTGATTGACCCGTGACAGATCTTTCATTTTATAAAAATTGATAACAATAAATATGTATATATAAATTAATCTCACACAAGATACCCGCACAATCATAATTTTCAAAACTTCAAAAATAACAATCTACCTCTACTTAAATCTGTCCAAAAAAGAAAAGCAATAATAAAACTCACCTATTGAAGGAAGAAATCAAGAAGAAAAATAAATATATAGGGGGTGTTGTTCAAAAGTTGCAATTGATCTCAAGTTGCAGTTGATCGGAACGTGCCAATCAAAATCATTTTTTTATACGTGTCTTGTTAAGTGCACATACCGTGCACGAATGAAAATGCGCGTTACAATTTGCAAAGTTGCAGTTGAGTTTGAACACCATCCCAAAGTCATATTAATTTGTGCTGAGATTGCAAATATCTTTGATCGCATCTAATGAAAAGACTAGCAAGTGAATTTCATTTCAAAGCCGATGAAATCTGATAAGCAGAGCTAAAATGGAAACAACTGTTGGGGAAATATAAAAGCGACAATATAATGGTATTCAATGGACAACACAGGATACAAGAACGAATTCCTATGGTCAACAATAAATGCCTTTGCAGTCATTGCAATCAGAGAGCATGATGGGTAATCCATCTAGTACAGAAGTGATTTTGCCAAGTGTAAACTATATAAAATCACTTGGCGTACTATAAAAATACTTGGCTTGCTTTGCGTTTGAAATAACCATGGAGGCTCGTATTAACACCACATAATAGGGAACTCTTCAACTGTTTTTGTTGAGGTGATTTGGTAGTTAAAAGAACAAATTGGCAGGTACTTTTTATTTCAATTTGATGTGTCCAAAAATCATACATTTCGTGCTGGAGCTATGATGGCAGTTGTGCATTTTGTACTTTTTACATTGAATTCTTGATCATGAGAGAATTTGAGGAAATAGTGCCAAATCTTTACACTTACAGATTGGAGTATTTAGTGCTTCAAAATTAATTTCACTAATATGACCTCGAAATCCATCCCATTGAAATATAACAGAAGAGAAGTAAATCAACCCTATTTTTGGAACGGGGACAATTGGTGGACAGCTATAAAACAATATCCTTTCAGACCTATTGCATGAAATACTCTTGGCAGTTGTTATGTAATGAAGTGCTAATATCAACCATTTTACATAACTGTTCACAAATTTTCTCTAGTTACAGTAGGAAAAGGAAAGAGAATTATACTTACAAATGAAGACATTTAAAAAAGATGCATTAAGAAAGTTACTTTTTTCCTCAACAACTATTACCCATGTATACATCCATTTTTGCCTTGAAATGTCAAAAAATTGCTATCAAATTCAACAAATTTCACAGGATTGAAATTTCACATCAAGCGGAAGTATAGTTTTGGTATTAAATGTGAAGAAAGATCTTGCTTTAAATCTCCGCAACATCGACATATAAAATGAAGGTTACCATGAAGTACATGTAGTCTGATTCTCACATAGATTTGAGTCATGAAAAAAAATGATGGAATTACCATGTTAAGATCCTATGTCTTCTTAATAGCACTGTCTAAACTAAATTTTTGGCTCTAATTTTTCAATTGCAAACAGATAAATCACTGATGGACATACATGTAGAACTGTGAGAGAAGTTAACGTATAAACTACTTAAAAAGGCCTTATTTCAATTGTTTACATATTTACAAAATGAGGAAGTGTTTGCAGAAGTGATAATTAGATAAATAATCTAAATTCATAACCAATCCAAATATGAATACATCAAAATACTGTTCATTAATTCAAAATTGTCATTGTTCCTTTACCCCAAAAGTAAAGTTAGATGGAGTTTGTTTATACTAGCTTGACTCTGTGAGGTGTCCCATATTTGAAAATATACCTACGTGTTCACTGAAATATATGTCTGACATGTAAAATTCAAATTATAGATGCCATATTACAAATCATGAATATAAGATGGTTCCTCTTATTTACAATGACCCATATTCACAAAGGAGGAAAACTTACTTTGGACAATGGTTTACGCAAATTGGAATAAAAGTATTCTTGAATTCGCATGTTCATTTATAAAGCATGGTTTGGAGATTAATGCACTTATATCTCTGCATATATTTTTTACCACATATTTACCCAAAGTATTGTTTTGTTCTTAAATCATCTTTGTGAATTCGAAAATACAATTCTAACCATTTCTTGTACATTAAACTGGCAGCCGATACCTTCATTTATGTATTAAATAGAGATTTTTGGGCATATTTTTCTCTGGCATTTAGGATGATTTCTCTAACAGAAAATCAATAAATTTTCTTATTTCTGTTACGCTTTTATTCTATTCTCACACCCTCACTTGTTTATGGATGGATTTTATGACCTAATCTAAAAATGCTGACAACTTTAATATAAAAAAAAGCTATTATACTAACCGTCTATCAACATACTAATTTGTAGAATTAAGAGAGAAACAAAACAAAACTGACAGATAAAACGGCAAAAAAATATTTTGGGAGAAAAAGGACTGGAAAATGTTTGCCAAGACACCTGTGGAAGAAAACAGTCAAAATTGTCTTTTTTTCATAAAAATCACAGAGTTGCCCTATAAAAAGGCAGTCTGTTCCACTATCATACAAAATGTTCTTTTTTTTTCATTCACATGTTAGTTGCATTAGATTTTGAGATCTCTAAATTTATGAATATACATCGTCACATAATCATATCAGGTTTACCAACTTCAAAGTGATTTTTATAGCACACAATTCTGCACAACAGTCAAGACTTGAATTACAAAAATGAATAACTGTACAGTCTGGCTACTTTGAATTCACAACATTGAAATAATCCATTTCCATAAAAGATCTGCAAGTTTTCATTAAAAAACTTGACTCTCTACACAAATAAATCTGTTCATAGATTTGCACAATATGACCATATACTTTGATATACTTTCAACATATATATACTTCTCACATAAACAAGACCTTTTGATCACCCAAAATTTACAAAACCATATGCATATAGAGTATCAAGATTTCCATCTGTTCGTTACAACTTTAAGTAAAACCCATATCATTTTACACAAAATTGTATTATCATATATCTACATGTATACAAGTATAAATCAAAGTGTCATATTTTTTATTTTTTATTTTCCAGTTTGCAAAGAGGAAACAGAAAATAATATACTTAAAAAAACAATCCCAATTTCCTCTAAATTTGTTCTGTAATACTGACACTTTAAAAAAGGTTTAAATTACAAATGATCACAAGAACACTCGCCGCAAGGCACTCATTTTGCACATTCTTCAGTGAAACTACAAAGCGTAGAAAGAACTAAGCAATATTTTAAGAGAAAGGATGGTTGCAAACTCAAAATGATACCTATAAAATTGCAAAATTTACCAGAAATTAAAGATAGGGAGAGGGAAGAGAAAACGAGAAATAGAGGGAAAGAGAGAATGTGTTTGTTTGTTTGTTTGTTTGTGTGTGTGTGTGTGTGTGTGTGTGTGTGTGTGTGTGTGTGTGTGATATGTGTGTGTTGTGTGTTGTGTGTGTGTGTGTGACAGAAAAAAAAGGTGTGTGTGTGGGAGAAATGCTTTGTTCTTTGTCCTAATCTAGAAAAGCACACACAACGAAAAAAAAAATGAACTGGTCAAATCAGATATTTTTTTCTCCAAATGGTTGACTGGAATGAATAGAACGAAACAATAATCAAAACAAAATGATCGGAAGAGAATCTAGCATGCTTCATAGTGCATTGCAAACATCATTGGTAGTCTAAATGACTACCCATTAATCCAATATGGTATTAAACAAACAACAAATGTGGCATAGAAAAAAAGGACTTTACTTTGTATGTTTATGTTTATTTATGTATTTGTATTTATTTTCTGTATATACGGACATGCTGAAAAACAGCTATTTAGCTGAAAGCATGTTTTTTACAAACCGTATTCAAATAAATAAACTGAACTGAACTGAACTTTCACTTTCAAAACTCTAAAATTCCTCATTCAAATTTTGAAAATCCATTCCACAAATTCTGTATTAATCACAATATTTACATGAAGAATCCAAATTAAACAGGACTATAACAACATGACCAAATGAACAAATACATGGATGTCTTAGGATGAGCTTGTGTGTTTATGATATGAAAGGATATATATAACAGGGAGTTTTTATGGTTTAGTAACTGCATTTCTATTCTGTAACTCCAGAATGCGTCTATTCACCCTCTATGAACCTGCAAATTTGTTTTAAGTTTGTTCTGAAGCTTTTATTTATAACCTGATGTGTTTCAAGAGAATCTTTGAGAGTTACCTTCTTCTTGAGAAATTCAAATCTATCTATTCATGGGATTTTCTGCACAGGGATGGAATTAACGTTGAGTATTGGACTTGCACCTCCTTTTGTCTGCTGTTGTATATATGCAAAGATCTAGTATTTTTAATAGAAGACCTAGTTGCCATAAAGTGCCAAAGAACTTACCAAGCATTGGTTGTAATTGCAACCTCGTAAAAATCCCTTAGCACTTTTCAGAATTCATTATTCTTTTTAAGGTTAATTGTCATGATACAACAAGGAATTTTCATGACATAACATTGTTGCAAAGATGTGATGGCCAAAGAGCCCTTTTCTGAAAACTATATTATCTTTTGAACACTTTGTTATCTTCTTTGTCAGCAAAACTATCATCATCGCAATTCAAAATCAGGACACTCAAGGAATTTTTTTAAAGCTGACTGATCCATCTGTCAAACAAAAATGTTTTTTTGCTGGCATTGGAACTTCTTATGAGAGTTGAAATCTTCCCCTGTGCACAATTAAAGTGTGTTCTGACAGATAAAATTGTCTTTTTTTTAAAACAAAGAAGATAACATGATTTCAATAATAAGGCCTATTTAGGGCAATCAGTTTGTTTTGTCAGAATTGCTTACCTTAACACAGAAGATAATATAATTTTCAGAATAAGGCCCATATTGGTTTTGAACTGGCCATGACTTTCCTTTCCAAAAGAAGCATATTGCTATTATTAGATTCACATCCCCTCATCTGAATAAACGGAAGTATGTCAGTGTTCCCAGGTTCGATAGTGAAGGATGCTTGGGATCAAGTCTAATTCAGGATAGGTGATCTTTTAATAGCAGGATCTAGATAGCTGCGATAAGCAAACTTGGCTCGTCGGCTTTGCAATACCTTGCTTGACGTACCAACCTAAAACCACATTCTCTCATTTTTGTGTCCTGTTAATGATGGGATACCAATACTAATCTTTATAGATGCCTATAATTCAAAACACAACACTAGCAGAATGCATCACCTGTATCTTGGGTTAATATTTGATCATCCACTGCTACGGTCTTTCTCAGAATATCATCTACCAGACACTTTTGTAGTTTGGTCACGATTAAATACCTGTTAAAGTGTATGAATTATATATCTCTTTCTCTCAAATAGAGATGAGGAGATAATAAACGATTTCTAAGAAGTCAGGTTTAATACATACTGGTATAGCTGTGTTTTCAATTATGAGTGATATTCATTACCCCCCTTATCAAGAACAACAGGACAGAATATGATTTTCGGTTGGTACAGCGCAAGTCAGAATTCTTTGCCAACATGTTATCACTATAAGACTCAGTACAATGGGATAGCAGTGGGATGATCGGACCGCATCTATTGTTCTGAGCTTGTATAATGATAACAGGTAGTCAAAATTCTGATTTGCTAGCTCTACATCTTAATCGGGAAAGGGGCCGTGTTCTTTAAGCATCACAATCTGTTCAGGAGGCAAGCAGCTTTCTTTTTGATCATTCCGAAGTGGAGAGGAGGACCGTTCTGGAGAGGGCTTGGAGGGTTTGCGATGGGTTGCCATGGTTACGATACAGCTGACTGTCTAAAGAGCCTTCTTAGCTGGAGTTGCTCTCCTCCGACCTGCTACTTTCCTCGGCTTCTTTCTTCTGTAGTTGCGCCTTGACGTCACCCAGGCCGAGTTTCCTCATGTGTCGCACAACTGACGTTGCATTGAAGGCTTGCTGTATATAAAACACAAAGATAGAAAGAGATGATGATAATAACAATCACAAATTCGATAATATTAGTAAGAAGAGTAATAATAATAGCAATAACGCAGGCGACTCTGTCTATAAAATTTGAATCTCTTGACTGTAAAAAAAATTACTTTAACTTAACCCATTGACTACTGAATTCCACTTTTTCTATAGACTTTGTACAGGGACTTCCTGGTTCCAGTAGTCAATGGTTTAAGATGATCATTCAGCTTCACTGCAAAGAGAAGGGACGATGGAGCTGGACAAAGTATACATCTTCATTCAAGCCTTCACAATAGCTTCATGGAACACAAAAGAAGGAAGCATCTCTTTTCTCTCACTCTCCACTTCCTCATCCCCCTTCTTCTTATTCTATTCTTATCAACTGTGCCCATAAAGTTGAACATCTCTAAGCACTGTCAGCAGAAGGGACAAAGGAATGGGACAAAGTAAACAATTTTCATTCAAGCATTCACAATAGATATATGCTCACGAAATGAACTCCCTCTTATCCTTTGGATAAATGTTGAACTGATGCCGAATAGGTGCGGGGAGGAGAAGGAGGAGGGGAGGAGGAGAAGGAGGAGGGGAGGAGGAGGAGGAATAGGAGAGGGAAAAGGAGGAAGGAGGAAAAAGGAGCGGGAGGGGAGGAGGAAAAGGAAGATGAAGAAGGAGGAGGGGAGGAAAGGGGAGGAGGAGAAGGAGGAGATGAAGGGGGAAGGAGGAGAAGGATGGGAGGGGGATGACGAGGAGGGAGAAGAGGAAGGGAGAAGGGAGGAGGAGCAGGCGGCGAAGAATTCTGATAAACAATAACAACTTGACATACATTAACTCTCGATGCATTTTCCACACCCCCTAACACCTACGACCAACCCCTATTACAGTAACTAACGATATAACGGCAATCTTTCATCTCACGTTTTTAATAAGTCTTCTTCATAACGTTGTCTAGCGTGGGCAGGAGCAACATAACAGTATGCATCTAATTGATGATGAAGAGGACTTGTGTAAATATGAAGGGACAGTGATCGATAAGAGAGAAGCACGAGTGTGCTCTGTCTGCATATCTGGGAGAACTAGTTTTCCTTTTATAGCTTCTCTTCCTTCCAGATAAAGCAATGTTGGTCAGAATAATAATAATATAATAATATACATGGATTTATATAGCGCAATTACTATACTAAATGTATTCAGCTGCGAATACATTCAGCTGCGCTAATTATGTCTTAATGCCAAATTGTACAAAGAAGTTTTTAAGAGAAAAGATATGTTTTTAAATTGGACTTGAAGGTTTTAATTTTGTCACATAATTTTCAATTACAATCACATGAAGATTTTTCTGACAACTGAATTTCCCAACAATAGTTGAAAATTATGTGGCAAAAATTTAAAAAAAT
This sequence comes from Temnopleurus reevesii, assembly GCA_036244855.1. Lineage (NCBI taxonomy): Eukaryota > Metazoa > Echinodermata > Echinoidea > Temnopleuroida > Temnopleuridae > Temnopleurus > Temnopleurus reevesii. Next base: position 114,238 of record BQKZ01000459.1, on the reverse strand, counting down.
GCTTGAATATCCCTAAACAGTTTCATTGATTTACACCTGTGAGCAAGGTTTCAAAATGAAAATGAATTTGTGTAAAATAATTAATTTCACACAAAAAAATGCCTGTGATGCACATATGCCATGAATTGTTTTTCTTGATAAAAAAAAGCTCGAAGAATATCAAAGAGTTTATTCTAACAAGTGAAAAGTAGTGACTAATGTAGAAAAGACATTCCAAGAGCGGGCAAGAATGGAGACAATTAGAGCTAGATTTTCATTGGCTAATGCTTTTAATTTAAAGGTAAATATTTTAGCTTTTTAGAGAACGAAACATTGATTTTGAAGCCTAATATATTCATAGCTTAGCTTACGCACACCATCAACCATTTCAGTAGCATTTAGGATCTGGTAGTTCAGAATTTTTCTATAATGAAATTAATGTTATACAATGACATTATATCCAGACATGCAGTCCTCTTTGGCATTTGATAACACATCTCCATCACTGTCATTTCATGATATCGAGCCCGATTGCTCTCTAAACAACAAACATCAGTCACACTGACATGGCTAAACACATTTAATTACTTGTCAAATCACAACCTGTCATAACAAAGAGCAAATCAGCTAGGATTATTCCACACCTATGGCTACATGGTCAATCGCAATCAACCTTCCGAGGACTGCATCACAGAACATCTCTTAGGGGGTGTTGCTCAAAAGTTGCAATTGATCGCAAGTTGCAGTTGATCGGAACGCACCAATCAAAATCATTGTTTCATGCGAATCTTGTTAAATGCGCATATCGTGCACGCCAAAGTGCGCGGTATAATTTTCAAAGTTGCAGTTGATTTGCAGTTGATTTTGAGCAACATCCCCTTAGTCCCATTGCATCATGTCCTGCCAATGTACTACAGAGATGTCATTTGCAATATATATTGTTGAAGTGTATTTAAATTCAATTACTAACTCTAAGAAATGACCTGGCAAAGATCAATTTTGTTATCTAAATGTCTTAATTCAGATATGTTCAGTTCAATTTTGGGGGCTACCATAATGTATTAATAATCCAGAAGGATGATATGTCTGAAGATATAGTTTTTCAGATTTTTTTTTCGAAGGCACATAGAGAAATTCAAAATATGGCTTTACATTTAAATTCAAATTTTCAGCACATTTTGGCCTGGACAATGGTTTTGTGTTCTAAGGCCCAGTCATTCCAGTAAATAGCCAAAATATTGACAGAATGAATTGAATTTTTTACAGTCCCTATGCACAGGGAAAACACTTGTCTAATGCTGAAATTGTTCTTCCAATGCCTGAAAAGTGCATCTGTTAGGATTAGCTGGGAATTTCTGTGCATATGGACCACAAACTAAACTAGGAATACATCAGCCATTTCTACTAATTTTATTCAGAGCAACTTCAATATGGACATGCATTTACACAGGAAACCTTTCCCTATGAATGTTTCAGCACAATGGAAATGCATTTTTATTTATAACTTCCATAGAAATTTTCTAGAACTTCTTTTGAGAGGCAGATCAAATCAATTTTCTCATGGCATACCTTCCATTTTGCCTTGGCAAAGTTTTTCTTGATGTTTTCGCTGACTAGTTGATGGATGTTCTTTGTCAGGGCTGCATTTCCTGATATCCTGTTGATGTGAATAATAAGAAAGAACAACATATAAGTTCATCATTCAAAATAATAATAATAAAAATAATAGATTCAATTTATATAGCGCACGTATCCACTCAGCTGAGTGCTCAAGGCGCTTTACATTATTATTACCCTGGCTTTAGCCCGGCAGCCATTCACGGCGCACTTGGCATTTCAAAGTATAAATATTCCTGCCAGGTACCCATTCACCTTACCTGGGTTGAGTGCAGCACAATTTGGATTATTTAATGTAATATCCAAAGAAAAATTTAAGTAATGAGAACAATTGTACATGCAAATTATCAAGTGCATGTACACTCTAAAGGCACTCTATTACCCTTGATTTAGCCATTGCCATTCTCCTCCTGTTGTCTCCACCATCTACATAGGTCAAAAATAAAGTTTGCTAAGAGATTTGGCAAAAAACTTGGCACATTGCAGGGCCTTTCTACTTGCAGCTATCTGGGGCTGATTGCTCGAAATGATCTTAGCTATCCTCTTCATGCTAAGGCGTCTTAATTTCTTGCGCCACCCTCATAACATAGTCGTATGTCTATGTTACAAGGATGGCACAAGAAGTCAAGACGTCTTAGCATGAAGAGGATAGCTAAGACCATTTCGAGCAATCGGCCCCTGGTCTTCTTTGTTGCACTGTTCTGATAGATTTGAGCTCTGAATTGTCATTGTCGGTGTATTCCCACTTCCTCAAGTTGTTTATGTCTAATGGGGTGTTGCTCAAAATCAACTGCAAATCAACTGCAACTTTGCACATTGTAACACACATTTTCATTCGCGCATGGTGCGCGCATCTAACAAGACGCGCATGAAACAATGATTTTGATTGGCGTATTCGGATCAACTGCAACTTGCGATCGATTGCAAGTTTTGAACAACACCCCCTTAGTTGTCCTGTCTATTTCATTTCAATATAGGTTACAAGTATTTCGTACTATTACCAGAACCAGAAACATGTAGAATTTGAAATAAAATTTCCATCAAGACGTCTCTAATATATGTGAGTGGTGACTTCGAAAGTATTACATCCTTGAAAAAAATTAACCCAAAGTTAAGCATGATTCAAAAGAATGTTATTTAATAATTGACCTCTACATGCTTTCCTTCCTTGCTGCTAATATTGTGAAAAGATATTCAACTCATCTGGTAACTGATTAAGTTAATAACCAAAAACATGATAACTCTGGGTATAACTGTGTATTAAACTGTTACTTGATTTAAAAATATGTTATCATGGACTGCTTTTTATGGTCTCCATTGCATTAGTAGATGGCAGGATAACATCATTTACAGGGGTTCAAAATAGCAGAAAAATCGGCTCGCCGCTACGCGGCTCGGACATCGCCGCTTCGCGGTTCGTGGACGATGCTCCGCATCGTCGTTGGCTCCCCCCCCCCCCTTGGAAAAAAGCTAGATCCGCCCCTGTATTTAAAATCATATTTCAACTATTGTATACTAAAAACTTATATTTGTGAGGTCAGCCTTATATAAGGATCTTTTTCCTTCCTGGTCTGCAGCTTTACTCATGCTAAAGCCAGGGTAATAATAATGTAAAGCGCCTTGAGCACTCAGCAGAGTGGATACGTGCGCTATATAAATTGCATCTATTATTATTATTACTATATGTATTTTCTTATCATTTGTAATTTTATGAATCTGTTTGATGTAACTTGTAATGTTATGTATTGTAAATTTCATTGCTGAGTAAAAATAAACTATTCAACTATAAAATGAATGAGCCTGGTTTAAGAGTCTAAAGTTGACATGGGGCCGTATTCTGAAATCGTTCTTATCTTAAATTCGTTCTTATCTACGTCACTTTCCTAAATCGGTATTCTGAAAACGTTCTTATCTTTCTTCTTAACTTTTTTCCTAACTTTCTTCTTATCTTTTGCCTAGTTGACCACGCCCACAAGATTTAGCGCGTAAAACTGACCTACATACGCGCCCAATGATTTAGGATCAATTCTGAAAATCTTCTTATCTTAAATTTGTTCTTATCTTTATCCGTATTTGAGAAGATATTTAAGATAGGGGTGGGGCTATCTTATCTCATATAGTTTTGAATTTGCTTATTAAACACTGAGTAAAATATGCTCAACAAGCAATAAAGAGACCATACTTGAATGAAAATGTAAAAGATAAGAAGTTTTATGAAATTTTCCTTGTAAAATTAGAAATTTTAATTTATCGAAGAATAGCCCACGTGTTTCATTTGAGCCACGTGGGCAACATGATTTTTCACTGTTTTTGCTTCAAGGAGCGCGTAGCGCAATTGCAGCGCGCATTATATCAACTACGCAGAAGGGCGAAACTTGACCCTTGGCTGTGATGTTAGAGGCATTGTTATTGGTTGATTCCGTATATAACTGTTGAAATGATTGGTCAAGGGACCAAAATGGGCGTGATAGAAGATAAGAAGAAGGCGGTTCTACAAGAGAAAAGATCGCGTTAAGAAGATTTTCAGAATACGTCTTAGGAAAGATTTTAGCGCGTTCCTAACTCGCAAAGATAAGAAGAAAGTTAGGAAGAAAGATAAGAACGATTTCAGAATACCCCCCAGGTTGAAAAAGGTTTTCACAAACACTATTGAAGCTAGCTCCTCCATGCAGCACTCAATAGGGATTGTATTACATGGGATCTTGCATAGATAATGCTATGTTGAAAGACATGAGCGTCATCCTGGATAAAAACCCTGGCGTTTCCATCCACAATACAATACTTGGAATCCAATTTGCACACATTACTTGTTGCTATGTCAGGCAAGCCTTGGACAATGCAAAATAGATGAGCCTTGTA
>BQKZ01000459.1:79661-95008 GCA_036244855.1 Temnopleurus reevesii | reverse complement strand
ATGATGATAATGGTAACGTTTAGTGCACGTCGCAATATCAGTGACGATGTGAACAATCAATGTATGTCTGATGTTCATATATGAATTCAATAAACCAAGTTAAACACTCCCGTACCATAAGAAAGAATCAAAGTCAATGACAGATGAACTTTGCAGTGACAAGAATAAGAACCTTATAAATCACATTCTAATAAACAATGACATCCAAACCTACTGAAATGTATACATGTATATGCATTTCACTCTTAAATGTTTACACTTATAGCATGCATTCCCACGAAACGGCAACATGACATTTTACTGACAGCTTCTAATATAAAGGGTAGGTTAAAATGTCTTCTTTTCGTTGTATGAGAAGACTTATAAACCTCTGTAGAAAAGGCAGGATTGTACTACGATTAAAAAAGTTACACCCACTTATTACCAAAAGATTTCAGGAAATTGACACACATTATGATTTTGTTATTTATTTATCAAATCGAGCTATATTACATTCAGATTGATGAAAAAGCAACAAAGAATGAAAAAAGAAAGAAGATTAACAGGCACTATCAAGATCTATGAATATTACTAATGCTTTTTTTTCCTGCACATTGTGCGTAAGTGGCATGTAGGTCATATTTGTAATTTTACCTTTTTTTAACTTAGTACTAAACCTTGATTTTGAAGCCTATTATTTTCAAAGCTTAGTGTATTTACACTGTAAACCATCGAGGTAGTATTTAGGATCTAGTAGTTGAATTCTTTTAAATGAAATCAATATTATACAATGCCTTTAATAACTTCTTCTCATCTTAGTGTCACTGGTCCTTGGACAAGAGTCAAAATGGCTGTTACATTGTCAAACTACAGAGTTGTTGCTTAGCAAGTGCCAAAAAATATTTGGATTTGAAGACGATTTCACAAACACTGCAGACCTTTATCTAGCATTTGTAATAAAGTCGATTTTTTTTAATTCTGCAGAGATATTAAAGGTATAGATTAGTAATGACCAGGATGCAGATATTGATGTTAAATGAGCTGATGTATTCGCAAGTTGCTTTACATGCCTAAATATATCTATGTAGGATATTAGGAGTACATTTATGCTCGTATTCTATGTATTTTACGTCTAACAGGTCAATACGCCATCGTTCCTGCGGTGTGCTAAGTGCTTTAGCGCGGGAGACCGTCGGCCTGAAATTGACGGTGCGATCGGTGGTATTGTCTGCGGTGTGTGGATTCGCGTTCATTTTGTACGTGAAGCATGTTCTGTGAGGAAGTACGACCGCACCAGGTTATTTTATTTTGCGATAATTAAGCCATTTCAAGGTCGATTTCATTCAAACAAACTATGAACATGCTCTAATTTACTATTGAAAAAGTGCATTATGGTAATAATTTTACTGCAGCTCGCAAACTAGTTAAATATCTGAAGCGCCCTCCTCCCAAAACTAGTCTTTCCCTTTAAAGACCTAAAAGAGTGGGAATATATCAAGGCCCTAGCCGCCGATAGACAAAGCTGGAAGAAGATGACCACTTTTTGCGTTGGACCACACGGGAGGTACTAAGTGGGTGTTGTTCATAATCAACTGCAAATCAAATACAACTTTGCAAATTGTAATGCAAATTTTCATTCACGCATGGTATGTACATTGACCAAGACACGCAAGAAACAATGATTTTGGTTTGCACGTTCCCATCAACTGCAACTTACGATCAATTGCAACTCAACTTTTGAACAACACTCCCCAAGTCTAAGTAACATTTTTTTTACTAGGTCCCAGGGATGCTTAAAGATCCCAAGTACTAGTTTTCTACAGTCTGACTTCAGTGTAAATTGTGTTTTACAATCTTTCGCAGCATTGGGCTGAGATTTGTATACACGTGAATTATGATTTAGCAAAGTCCGGGGACTGAACTTGTATCGATGATGAAATCACCTGACCATTCATAATATGGTCAGTGGGGTGATATTTCCGGCTATTCAAACTCCAAAATGTCATTTAGATCACCATCCATATCACTGGAAAATTTCATGTGCACTACAAATTATCCCAATGCCAACACTGATGTTCAAAAGTCAATGTCAGGATCGCTGTGATTTGCCTTTGTCCGGAAATGCTTATTGTTTGTCTTCAAATATGATGAATGAATGACATCAGTAAGAAAATGGAAAACACTCCAGTGTAGACAAATGACGGAAAAATGGAAGAAAAAAAAGAAAGAGACTAAGTTGAGAAAAACATTCTCAGAAAAATAAACGTGAAAATGGATTTTGAAAGCTGTGAAGTGAGTGCACTGCACTTGGCAATCTTTCCACTCTACATGCTGTCGCCATGGTAACCAAGCAAAGTCGGATGCCACTGGGATGCAGTGATGTTGGATGTTTTTTAATCTGAAGAGTGTTATACACGTGCCCGGCTTCGTGATTGTCTGGGCTGTTATTATTCTAATTGAGTGAGCGCATTACATCCGTACTTTACCTCAATAATCACTCAAAACGTTGCTTTCATATTGTAGATAGAGATACAAGATAAATATTTATCCCCACACTATTTCATAAAGCTATATTGTTATTTTTAGCTTGAACTACTTTGAGTCATTTGTGGATGCTAATGATGAGTGTAATATCTCCCAAATGACGAATTAAAAATGAGAGAGTAGGTGAGAGTCTAGCCTAATTAATATAACAATTACTATAAGGTATTGGATTATTAAAGTTATAAGGAATATAATGATTCAAAGAAATTTGTTGTCATTTCTTTCCCCATTTTTTCACCCCCCCCCCCATTGGTGGGCGCATGATAAGCAAAATGTTATCTCACATAGTATTAATTTTCAAAAACCACCGCATATTACAATTTTACACCTGGTCATTTCTCGCCAATGTCATAATATTATGTCCATGTAACAAGGTAACATTCGTTTGTCTGTTGCTTTAAATCCAGCATGTTTTCATCGTTACTCCCATTTAAATGTGTATTACTAAAACAAGAGAGTTCTTTTTAAACTAAAGATCATCAGAGTTGATTTTCATGGTAAATTGAGAAGGTTTAAACCTTTGTTACATGGATATCACATAGAGGAGTTGTCCCAACCCAATGAAATTATCCATCCGTCCATTTTCTCATTCTCCAGCGAACATAACAAAAAAATACTTTGAAAAATGCAATTATTACTTCAGTTAACATTGAGCTCATAATATCTTTTAATCTACCCACATATAAAAATTCAAGCAAAGGAACTTACCTGAATCTGAAATATCGTCCCAGTACGGGGAATCAAACTCATAACTGCCTCGCAGGATTTGCTTAAAGAGCAGGTCATCCCTTTCATCATAAAATGGAGGATAACCGCATAATCTGATCAAAGAGAGGAAATCGATAACAAGATTACACATTTTATCCCAAGATATAATCAGGCAAGTTACCTCAAATATTCCCCAAATGTGGTTGTTATTAGCTCACTTGAAGCTAATGCACGTATGAAGATGCACTTTGGGATATTGAAGGTAAAACTGATTAAAATGTGTTTGTTAGGAAATTATCTAAAACATCTTATTTAATATTTTACAAATCTAATTCAAATAACAGAGGGATATGAATGGTTAATTTTCACATTTAACTCATGCAAAAATTAAAATGAGTTTCTGTTTATAAACGTTCTTCAGGTAAAGACTTTAACAAAGCTGTGGTATTTCAACAACAGAAAAAAACGAATGCTTCAAACTTATCAAAATTATGTCGTAGAAGGAATAACATTTTGTATGAACTTGGCAAACATCAGCTTTTGCATGATTCTGCCATATAAACTATCACATGTATTGAATGGCAGAGAACCAGCATGCATTTGAATATACCATTATCACATTTTTATTGCATTTTTGTGCTTTTTCTGATTGTCCCCATTGATGATAATAAGTTCTTCTTGGTTCCAGATGTCCCACAGATGTAGCCTATATTTTGACAATATGCATTTGCATGAACATAGAAATCATGATAAATAAAATGGCTGCCATAAAACGGGGCAAACAGGGATGGCCAGATTAAAGAGGGACAAAACTTAGACCCCATTTACACCAGAAAGGAGGCCCGAGGCCGGCCTCGGGCCTTCAATTTAGGCCGGCCCGAGTACCGCAATTTTGTATGTTTACACCAAGAATTGGGCCGGCAATTAGGCCTCCTTTTATTACATCATTATCCACCTGTTTTGTATTCTTGTTCCTTCTCCGCATGTTATTCATTCTCTTCCCATTGTTTCAATTTCTTTTCTTTTCCTTTTGTTTTCCCTATGTCATCTTTCATTTTCCATTTTCCGACCTTCTTTTTCTGTTACTCCTATCCTTAGGTTATACATTGACTTCGTTTATTCTATCCTCGCTCAGTACGTCTATCTTTATGTCATCGATTGTTTTCCGTTTATTCTATCTTCATTTTCTGTCTATCCTTATGTTATCCTTTGTTTGTCGCTTATTATATCCCCACTTTCTGTCTATCCTTATGTTATTCTTTGTTCATCACTTATTCTATCTTCATTTTCTGTCTATCCTTATGTTATTCTTTGTTTATCGCTTATTCTATCTTCATTTTCTGTCTATCCTTATGTTATTCTTTGTTTATCGCTTATTCTATCTTCAGTTTCTGTATATCCTTTTTTATTCTTCGATCATCACTTATTCTATCCTCATTTTCTGTCTATCCCTATATTTCCCAGCTTTTCATGTCAATTAAATCATGCAAAATGGGAGGCCCGAGGCCTCCTTCTGTTTACACCGGAAAATTGGAGGCCCGAGGCCGGCCTCAGGTCGGCTTCAGACTACCTCCTAGAGGTGGTCCGAAATTTGGGCCGGCCTCAGGCCTCCTTTATGTTTACACCAAGCTTTAAGCCGGCCTGAGGCCGGCCTCGGGCAGGCCTTTTCGGCTGGTGTAAATGGGGTCTTACAGAACTGCCATCACTTTTTCTTCATTTTTCATGTTCATTCAATCTAGCTGTCTTAGCAGCCACCTGTCTATAGTGGCCACCTAAATTGGTTCCTTCCAAATAAAAATGTATGTTGTAAACCCTGGTCATAGAGGTCACCTGTTTACAATGGACACTTTTTCTGTTTCCATTTGATGGCCACTATAGACAGGTTCAAGATTCAAAAATTTCATTTTTCAACCAAACAATAATATTCATCGATACATTAAATAAGAAAATAATTGTAAACTTAGAAGTACGGCTATGTTATTGAAGGAGAATAAGTAGAAAAAATGAAATTGGAACAAGCAGGAAGCAGTGCTTATGAGATGCTGGTCCCTAGCAATAAATATTTAACTCAATGATTCATTATTAATAAAATTACCATAATAAAGAAGAGAGGAAGAGAGGGGGAAAGTAGGAAGGGACTGGAGTTGGGAGGTGGGGCGGGGGAAGGGGTGACCGTATGATATATGCTCCATGTGAATGACAGAGATCTGATAAATAAATAAATATATATACCATTCTTTTTTTTAAATAGGTGATATATGTCTTTCATTGTTTAAGTGTATAGAGTGATCCACCTCATCAAAAAAGAATCTTTACTAGTCTTAGGGATTGTTGCTCAAAAGTTACAATTGATCGCAAGTTGCAGTTGATCGGAACGCGCCAATCAAGATCATTCTTTCATGCGCGTCTTGTTAAATGCGCATACCGTGCACGAATGAAAATGCATGTTACAATTTGCAAAGTTGCAATTGATTTGCAGTTGATTTTGAGCAACACCCCCTATGTTTTGTCTCTGTTCACCCCATCATCCCAGTTAACCCCATTTTTTGGTACTTACAGAATGTATGTGACGACACCTATTGACCAGATGTCAACTTCCTTCCCATAATTCTCCTGCCTCAGAACTTCTGGCGCTACGTAACCCGGCGTGCCGCAGGCCGTCGATAGCGACATCGACTCGTGACCGGCAATCTTGGACAGACCGAAATCACTGATCATAATTTTCGAGTCCTCGTCTGGACTATAGAATAGTAGATTTTCTGGCTGTTGGGGGTGGGGGGAATGAAGAAAGAAAAGAGAAACATTGGTAGATCGTTAATATTTCATGACATGAGTGGGCATTGCTAGAAAGTTACAATCAATTGCAAATCAACTATTAATCACTAGAAACTTGAAATGCAGATTTCCATTTGCGCATTGTCGGTGTTTCTAACAAGACCCATATGAAACAATGATTTTGCTTTTAAAAGGGAGTCTACCCCAAAATAATNTGAACATAGAAATCATGACAAATAAAATGGCTGCCATAAAACGGGGCAAACAGGGATGGCCAGATTAAAGAGGGATATAACGTACAGATCTGCCATCATTTTTGTTCATTTTTCATGTACAGTCAATCTAGCCTTCTAAACAGCCACCTGCATGGCCACCAAAATTGGTTCCTTCCAAATAAAAATGTATGTTGTAAACCCTGGTCATAGAGGTCACCTGTTTACAATGGCCACTTTTTCTGTTTCCATTTGATGGCCACTATAGACAGGTTCAAGATTCAAGATTCAAGATTCAAGATTTCATTTTTCAACCAAACAATAGTATTCATCGATACATCAAATAAGAAACCAATTGTAAACTTAGAAGTACGGCTATGTTATTGAAGGAGAATAAGTAGAAAAAATGAAATTGGAACAAGCAGGAGGCAGTGCTTGTGAGATGCTGGTCCCTAGCAATAAATATTTAACTCAATGATTCGTTAATAATAAAATTACCATAATAGAGAAGAGAGGAAGAGAGAGGGAAAGTAGGAAGGGACTGGAGTTGGGAGGTGGGGCGGGGGAAGGGGTGGCCGTATGATATATGCTCCATGTGAATGATAGAGATCTGATAAATAAATAAATATATATATATACCATTCTTTTTTAACATAGGTGATATATGTCTTTCATTGTTTAAGTGTATAGAGTGATCCACCTCATCAAAAAAAGAATCTTTACTAGTCTTAGTTTTGTCCCCGTTTACCCCGGCGTCCCTATTGTCTCATTTTTTGGTACTTACAGAATGTATGTGACGACACCTATTGACCAGATGTCAACTTCCTTCCCATAATTCTCCTGCCTCAGAACTTCTGGCGCTACGTAACCCGGCGTGCCGCAGGCCGTCGATAGTGACATCGACTCGTGACCGGCAATCTTGGACAGACCGAAATCACTGATCATAATTTTCGAGTCCTCGTCTGGACTATAGAATAGTAGATTTTCTGGCTGTTGGGGGTGGGGGGAATGAAGAAAGAAAAGAGAAACATTGGTAGATCGTTAATATTTCATGATATGAGTGGGCATTGCTAGAAAGTTACAATCAATTGCAAATCAACTATTAATCACTAGAAACTTGAAATGCAGATTTCCATTTGCGCATTGTCGGTGTTTCTAACAAGACCCATATGAAACAATGATTTTGCTTTTAAAAGGGAGTCTACCCCAAAATAATAATTTTTTAACAGAAGCAGAAAACATTGGTGAGTAAAACAAAAAAGTTTGAAGAAAATCGGACAAGTAATAAAAAAGTTATGGATTTTTAAAGATTTGAAAAAAGGGGTAAATCAGTGGAAATTTTCAGAGATGTTGCCAATTTGATGACATCATGGGTGCACAACTAACCAGAGTTTTCATTATAAATATGGTGGAAAATTTATCAATTTTACAGAAACTTGCAAAGTTTGTATGAATGTAAACATGCAAATAGTGGATCTACATATCTATCATAAAGATATCCTAGGGTTAAAGCTTTGAGGAAATCATATTTTTGGGGAAAAAAAGTAACATTTTATGACATTGATATGAATGTAATAAATGGTCAGTTGTGCACCTGTGACGTCATCAGTTGCCAATTTGTCTAGATATATAAACATTCATAACTTCCTTATTAGTTGTCCAATTTTTCTCAAACTTTTTTTGTTCTGTTCATCTAATTTTTCTGCTCCTGTTGAAGAAATATTATTTTTGGGTAGACTATTCTTTTAAGGCAAGTACACTCCCTTGGTTACATACGGATTCAAACACCTTGTGTATGTTACCTACTATGACAATTTACAAAAGTGCAACAAGTGAAATCCAGTTTTAGACATTTTAATCTTCTCTTTCCTATTTTCGAAGTCACGATGATGTCTGACAACAGATGGATATGAAACTATGGTCCTTTTATAAACTTAATAGAACATGTCCTGTTGTAGAAACAATCATGTGAATGTAATTGTGAATGCATAGCATATGATAAAAATATAATTGGTTACTTTGAGATAAATCAAGAAAATAGACTAATCCTTGTACTTTCTCATTTAAATCCCCTTAAAATCAGGACTAAAAGACAACCATAAACTGAAAAAGAGGTTCATTTCATTTGGTTAGCTTAAACATTGATCCACTCTAGGATTCAGTAGTAGGGCTCATACCAAAAGCCGAAACATTAAAGTTTACAAAACATCAGTTCCACAGAATCTTACACATACAGCGTGAAGGCGGGTTGTTAAACTCGTAAAGGCGTCTTCTCTAGGCCGAAAAGGCGAGAAGATGAGGTGTTAGAATTTGCCTAGGCGCCTTGTTTTGGACAAGAAGGCAACTTGTACAGACTCGCGTTCACGCAGTATGTATACGCTTCCGTAGGATTGTCGAAGTTTCTGAAACCTTCAAGGCATAGATTCATAATGGTTGGGATGCAGAAATTGATGTGAAAGAAGCTCACAAATTGCGTTACATGACTGAAAATAACCACGTACGAAATTAGAAGATTTTTGCATGTATTTCGGAGTATCTTACTTTGAAAATCAGTCATTATTCCTATGGTGTGCTATTAAAATGAATCGCAAGGGGGCAAACCGGGTCGGGTTGGATGAAGTGACTGGTGGTATCATGTGCAGGATGTGAGTTCGCATTTATTTTGTATATAAGCGATGTTGTGTTGGGGAGCGCAACTCGCATCATCATTTTCATTTCACAATAATTAAGTCATTCTAAGTCAATTTCATTCACATAAACTATGAACATTCTCTAATTTGCTATTGAAAAATTGTATTATGGTAATACTTTCACTGCAGCTCACAAAGTACTTAAATATCTGAAGCGCCATCTCTCCCAAAACTGATCTATCAGTTTGCGGTTTCGGCTTGCAGTGTAAACCCTACTTTCAAATCCATAAGGTGATGACAGATAGCTGGAATCCCTAGAAGTGGTCTCATAATTGCCTTCAATATGATATCAATAAGATGGGATAATATATGACCTGGGACTATGGAGACACGGTGGTCATATATCTTCATAAACGGCTATAAAGAATTGGATTGTCGTTTAATCCTTTTGGGCTACCATGTGGGCCAGGCCATAATGGGGAGGATGAAAACGGGATTTAAAATGGCTTAACCCAATCCTGAACTTGACCTAAGGAACAGCAAACGTTTTGATTTCATTTTTAATAGGTAGGGGTTGTTCCTTTGCAGAATTGTTTTTCCATCTGCGATCTTTTTCCTCAAGTCATGTTCTAGTTCATATGAAAATCACCCTTTATATTCTAAAACAGAACATGTACTTTTGTAGCTTTTTTCATAAACGGCTATAAAGAATAGAATTGTGGTTTGATCCTACTGGGCTGCCACTTGGGCCAGGCTATAATGCAGAGGAAAAACTTGGATTTGAAACTGCTTAACTCAATCTTGAACTTGACTTAATAGGAACAGCAAACGTTTTGATTTCTATTATTATTTTTTAGAGGGAGGGGTCTTTACTTTGCTGAATTTTCTTTTGGCATCTGTGTTCAATCTTTACTCAAATGATATTCTACTTCACATGAAAATAATCCTTTAAATATACTCTTCTGTTCAAAAAGAGTATGCACTTTGGGGCTGAAATAATTGCTTGTTGCACCAAACAGCTGGCTATTAAGTTTGATGAATAGAACAAGAAGACAGATAACAGTCAGGCCTAATCAGTATAAATTGTCATGTTCGACTTACATCCATTTCACACATATCCAGTGTTTAGCAGAGGTTTAGCCAGTGATACCCAGTCTTTCCCTTCTGCTTAATAGCCACACTGACTGTTTTCACTGGAATTAGGTGCAGTCCGACATAAAATCTGCCTCTACCCTTAATTCTTTCAAGTCTTGGCTCAGAAGATTTCTTATCTGGCAGTATCATTGATTTCGCCCGATAGGTTATCTCCTAAGCCTCGACATGTTCTACATATCACTATTGATGCTATATTCTACAGTACTTTGTTTTAGTGTCTCTACTGTTTTTCTTGTTTTGTTTTGTTCTGTCTCACCATATTCAATGTTGCTCAGTTTTCATATTGTGTTTTTATTGTGTTTTATAATATGTACTTATTCTATGTAATGTTTTAATATCGGTCAGCCTCCCATAAGGGCATTCCTTTTTTGGCTGCTACCGTCAATCAGTTTAAAACTACTTTGCTCTGCTACATATTTTACTTTGTAAATTTGTGTGTTTTTTTATGCTGTTTGTGAACTGAAAAAAAAACACCTGAAACTGAGCTGGTCATTTTCATTGTCCTGATCTATTGACTGATACAGCTAGAAGAACATCTGATGTGTACTAGGCTGTTCTCCATTTAAGCATAAATGTGGCATTTCTTTGTATTTTGATATTTAAACTAATAGCAATATCACCAAGTAAAATTAAGGACCAGGTCAAAACAACTACTTTCTTTCAGAGCAATTAAAACAGCTAATCATTCTAATTCTGTTCACAGACTTTTCACAATCGCTACAACTGCTTCCCTCCGTAGGTCAAAACAAAACATTGTAAACATGCAAAAGTATATTACAGCTTGCATCAATGGGATTAGCGACAAGGGTTCGTTTGAAACTTTATCAATGTGAGAGAGAAGGATGATGGGTAGTTCAAGATTCCACTAAAGTCTCCGTCCAATCAACAATGAAATATGATCTCAACATTGATCCACTGATACATTGCGACTATTCAAAGGGAACAATATCATAAGATCAAAAATTCCCTATCAGGTGAGATAAATGGAAGAAATGCCTTGGAATGCCAGACGTATACAGCCCCGGTCACATAGGACCCCGGAAGCAACACGATTCACCCCGACTTGTTGGTCTGAGGCAGTTAACTGTGAATTAACAAAGAGTCGGGGTGAATCCTGTTGCTTCCGGGGTCCTATTTGACCGGGGCATTATGGGCTGCCAGCTAAAGACGGATAATAAGGAGTGTAAAGCTTTCAGTGCCATGAGCACTGATAGGTAGACCTGTGCGCGATACAAGAAGCCACTATTATAGTTATTATGATCTCATCATTATTAAAGGGGAACTACACTCAGAGATTAAATTGCTATCATTAAATGAAGAAAAATAAGATGAACAAACTGTGAAAATTTGAGCAAAATTGGATAATCCATTCAAAAGTTATGAATTTTCAAAGTTTTGATTTACACCCCTCATGGGCTCCTTAAATTGGCAAAAGCACAGGCACAAAATGGCTGCCAACATAGAGAACTCTCCATTCGCTTTGTACACAAAATTTCACATTTTCCTCTTTTTACAGAAAAGTAGACAAAGACTTGTTTCTTCGGTTAAATATATTATAGCCACATCAATTCTGCAAGCATTCCAGAAAGAACGGGGTGGATTCCTCATTTTAAATATGATATTGATCCATTTTCAATAAATTTATATACAAAGTGCATGAGGAGTTCTCCATGTATGACATCACAGATTATGCTAATTTGCTATATGCATGCCATTTTAAGGATGCCCAGCACAGGTGGAAATGATTACTTTGAAAATTCATAACTTTTGAACGGATTATCCAATTTTGCTCAAATTTTCACAGTTTGTTCATCTGATTTTTCTTCATTTACTGGCAGTACATTATTGTCTGGGTGTAATTCCCCTTTAATCAAACTGTGTTTGAGAATCCCAGGATTCTATTCACACACTTTTCACATTGGCTACAACCGCTTCCATCCGTAGGTCAAAACAAAAGTACATTCTAGACATGCAAAAGTAGATTACAGCTTGCGTCAATGGGATTAGCGATATGGGTTCATTTGAAACTTTATCAATGTGAGAGAGAAGGATGATGGGTAATATTGAGTTCAAGATTCCACTGAAGTCTCCGTCCAATCAACAATGAAATATGATCTCAACATTGATCCACTCATATATTGTGGCTATTTAAAGGGAAAGGTCTCATAAAATGAACAATATCTCAGCCCCCCCCCCCCCCCCCCCGAGATACATCCCAATGGGCCAGTTTGGATTATTACAGTAAGGTTCACTTTTAAAGCCGAAACTTTAAGGTTACAGTTCTATGGAAGCTTATACATGCAGTGCGAAGGTGAGTTTGTAAAGGTCCCCTTCCCGTCTTCCAGTCTTGGACAAGGTGCCTAGGCAAGTTAAATCAAATCATCTTCTCTGCTATTCATCCTAGAAAAGACGCCTTGGCAATTTTCGTTGACATGTCGCCTTCTTGAACATCAATACATTCGATTCCACAGTATGTACAATGCATTAAGGCAATTTCCGCTGTGCCGGCACATGTGTGCAGTGATCGTTTCGATCCAGCAATCATGGTTGTCCAAGAAAAATTTGGCTGTACAATTCTGCTTTATTTGTCATACATCTTGTTAATTATCATTCCCACTATTTGTCAGCTTGAGCACGCACAGGGCACTAGCTGCTCTCAGCCCTTCAAGGCTCAAACTCTCGATCACAAATTGAATCATCTCTCTAGCAACGTTGCGTGAATAACATCAATGTTTGGATCGTGATTCAAATCACTTTAATTTTTCAGTGCAACACCCCAATTGCATGCAGCCAGTGTGAACAGAGCTTCATTATGCATCACACCTTATCCGATTTCCATTAGTTCATTTCACATTGCCAAATTGACTTTCACACCTCATATGTCATGTATATATGAGATTTGCTCCCTCGTGAATCGCAGAATGGACAGGTAAGGAGTCTGCCTTTCTGATCATGATATCTTATCTGTCTGTAACTCCATTTGTTGGTGGGCTCTATCTCACGAAATGTGCAGTTTTTAAATTACGTTTTCCA
Organism: Temnopleurus reevesii; assembly: GCA_036244855.1. Taxonomy (NCBI): domain Eukaryota; kingdom Metazoa; phylum Echinodermata; class Echinoidea; order Temnopleuroida; family Temnopleuridae; genus Temnopleurus; species Temnopleurus reevesii. The sequence goes on along the minus strand of BQKZ01000459.1, from coordinate 81,972 downwards.
TATTTTGACAACTTTGAACTTCCACATTATGCAAGACTAATCGCCAATGTAGATTCCAATACACAAAGATAATTGTCAACCCCCATCTTGAGCGGCCCCTGGCTTGCTCTCTCTCTCTCTCTTGCCCTCTCTCCCGATCTGTGGGATCCATGTTATCGGTAGGTCAATAAATTTACACTTTCTTATCAAGTCACATATCCTGCGTTCATTTGTACTTTATTCAACATTGGTGAATACTAATTAAATAATTTGCAGCATATTTTAATATTTTGATTGACAAGTACATTGTCATTCCATATATCATACCTTGTAAACTAATGCAAAAGGGTTGAGGGTCACTGCTGCAAAGTTGTAATGTTAGACATGATTTGAACTAATGAAAATACCTGTAATGCACTGCATTCAACAACTGTTTGGCAATTCAAATTTGAATGATGAAGGTATTGCAAAATTCTTTTTCTTCTTCTTCTTCCCAATTTCTGTCATTATCATCATGTTCATTATCGTCATTTTCAGATTCATCATCATCATCATCACCATAAATAGCACCACTATAAAAATTATTTTCATCATCATCACTGTCTTAATCACCATCACCAACAGCATCACCATCCCCTACGTTATCATCCTCATCACCACCATCATCGTCATGTCAACTACTACCATTATCATTGATGATCACCATCTTATTATTCTTCACCATTTTTGTCATTATTATCATCACCATCACCACCACAACCACCATCATCATCACCACCACCACCACCACCACCACCATCATCATCATCATCACTATTATCAATTCAATTCAGTAGAGCAAAATTATTTCCAAGATGTTATAAGAAATGGGTTAAACTCAGCAGAATAAACATCACCGCCATATCCCCTACAATCACAGGAATGGAAATCCCTAGAGTTACAATACAAAGGGTAATTCAGTACACCTGAAATGCAGATAAGCGGTTCTCAAGTCAGATGACGACGGCGGGAGGTCATCACGGTTCCTGGGAGAGAGTACATCCACACTGGATGAGAGACTTTGTGGTGCACAACATTGATCACTTCTACTTTTACTTCTACTTCTACTTTTACATCGATACTCATTGAACGCTTGTTCAGCATCTTAATGAGGAACACTTTTATAGGGTGGTGCTTTAATAAGGAAATGTGTTTAGTGCTCAATTACAAATCCCTTACCAAAAATCAATGTAATAGGAATTAAATAACAAAAAGAAAAACAAATATATATATATACTTCTACATATTGCTCATGAAAGTTCGATCTATTCAAGTGAACATAAAACTCGTCTATAGTTATTGGAGACAAAAATAAATTTGTATCACACACAATAATCCTAGCTCCATCCCCAGTCATCACAATGATGTTTTCTCAATAAATTTTGCTCATCTAAACGTTAATACATGTAATTTTGATGTGTGGATTAAAAAAAATTGCAGAGTTCCGTAAAATACTGCAAAAGTGCTGGATCCAGGGATAAAATGCATCATTTAGTGAGGGTGCTGTTTGCTGTAATACCAGGCACTGACAAATCTTCACATTGAATAATTTTTTTCATCTAGAATTTCACTTTGCAATCAATCTCACAATGATGCACGGAATGTGATTTGCTGTAGTTGAATATTGTTATTAACATTCATGTAGCGATTGTTTAAATGGATTTATTGTCATTTATTTATCTATTTCTGATGTCAATGGTATCTGCAATCGGGACATTTGGCCAAGGATGATTCCTATAGATCTACATTGGAAAAGTTTAGTAACTGTTTTTATAGAGCAGGGCAGGAATAACTTTGTAAAAATGATACTTATACAAACGACTAAAATGACTTCCATAGCACTATGCAAAAAGAATAAGATGCCCAGTATATACTCCAATTAAATTGATATTTAGCACTTGTAAAATCTAATTCCCGTCTTTGTTTTGGTCTTCTGTCTCTAAAACATAGTTAAACACAATTGGCAACATATTTCATTGATACGTATAATCCGTTGTCCTATGGCGTTGTATATTTCGTTATTGTTTTTTTCCTCTCACTTTTTCTATACACTACTATTTTTATTTGCTCGCACATGGCGTAAATAAATTATTAAGTACGTAGCTTGGTAAAATATAACCAAGCACTTTTATCCTTTTGTTCCTTACGTCTTCTTTTTTTTATAAAATTATTTTGAGGGTACCTCACCATGCAAGCTTCGGCTTTTCAGAGGACCCTCCATTTTCACAGTGTTTTATTTTATATTTTGTTCGTCAAATCCAATTTAGATATTATTCTTCTTGTTTGTTTATGT
>BQKZ01000459.1:56495-71212 GCA_036244855.1 Temnopleurus reevesii | reverse complement strand
GTTTAAAACCCACTGCAACACGATATAATCTATTTTCAAAAAATTATGTCAAACGCAAATTCAATGGACGTTTGTAATCATGCTATTCAAATCGTAGCTGGCCTGCGATTGTTGTGTCCACACAGTTGAATACACAGCGTATGGTTCTATTGGCCCACTTAACTTTTCGGAAATAGTTTATATCGTGTTATGCTTACATGTACATGTATGTTACTTTTCATGTTTATGTTTTTATGCACTATACTAGCACTTTTCTCTGCAATTCATCATTTTAAGTGCTGATTTGGGTAATTGTAAATGTCCTCATTATGAAAATATTGTTTTCATGAATTTCTAACACTGTAAGAGCCAATATTTTAGCGCAGACATATTTACATACTTTAAAAGGTTGTTATTTTCACATTTTTTAAGATTTAGGTCTAAGGGAATTATCATGAGAGAAATCTTTTCGCAAATTCTTGAATGTAAAATTAGTGAGAAAAAAAATTCCAGTGAAAATTTAAGATTTTACAGTAAGGTCTCAATAAATGCCCCCTCCCATCCTCACACATTCACACATACAAACACCTGTACACACACTCTGACATAATTTACACATATGAACATCGGCAGCATTCTAGCAACTCTTTGCCTGAGGACAGACCAACCTTATGGAAATTGTACGAAGATGACTATCCGAAGATGGATGCCCTTCCCATTGGGAGTCTGTCATACATAATTTTGTCACTTTTTACCATTTTCCTCCTCTTGGTCAAGTCTATAGGCAATTTTATGACTGGAAAGTTTTAGCAAATTCCTGGATGCAAAATAAAATTTTTATAAAGGTCTTTTAAATGCCCCCCCCCCCTCATCACAAATTTACACACTGGCAGCTTTCTATAATTTTTTTGCCTGAGCTCTAGGGCAGACCTATCTTATGAAAATGTTGCAAAGATTACTATCTGAAGATCTGAATCCTTCTCATTGAGGGCCTGGGACCCATTGCAAAATAAAAACTTGTCAAAAAAACCTCTGGCAAAAAGTACTTCTGCCATAGATATTTAAATCTGTTGGAAAAAGTAAACAAAAAAAAATGAATATTTCATTGGCAAATAGTTTTATGCGACAGGCCCCTGGATGTGACATCAATTGAAAAGAATACAAGAAGGTAAAGATACATTTGGTCAAAGTTAATTCCTCTCTTATAATGTTGTCAGGGAGCCATCTTATTCTTGTATGCAATTCACACCCATTGTATGCTTTTGTTACTTTTTATGTATTTGCACTTTTTCCAAGTGCCAACTTTGAGAAATGTGATTTTCATCATTGCAAATATGTTACTGTTTCCATGAATTATAATTATAATAACAATAATAATAATAATAATAATAATAATAATAATAATAATAATAATAATAATAATAATAATAATATTAATCAATGCAACTTATATAGCACACGTATCCACTCTGCTGAGTGCTCAAGGCGCTTTACATTATTATTACCCTGGCTTTAGTCCGGCAGCCACCAGCGCACTTGGCATTTCAAGGAGTAAATATTCCTACCAGGTACCCATTCACCTCACCTCAGTTGAGGGAAGTACAATGTTGATGAATTTCCTGCAGAAGGAAATTAACGCCATGGTGGGATTCGAACCTACGACCCTCTGGTTGAAGGGAGAGAGTCATGACCACTACACACACACACACATACAAACACCAACATGCTCAATCTGACAGAAGCACATACACACACACACACACACACACACACACACACCCACATACACACACACAAGCACACAGGTAGCTTTCAAGCAACTACTTGCCCAAAGGCCCAGCTACCTTATTGAAAATTGTGCAAAGAGGATATCTAAAGATGGAGACCTGGGAAGTAATCTATCAACTCAACAATGGCAAGCAAAATACGCTCTGTCACTACATTATTTCTATTTGTCCCCAAGCATAGGCTTCGATAATTCATCTTATTCTCAAATAAGGCAGGGAATCAGTTTTATGCCCGTGCACGTTTGGGATCCATTAATGCTTCGAGGTTGCTTCATACATGTATGCATTGCTTCCGTTTTCATCTGCCAACAAATATTATCGTTTCTCATTCCAGGTGCTGACTTTTAAATGGAAAAGACATGAATGTCAATAATATAGAAGAATAATATTATGGAAAGGTTTCAAATGCATTACATATTATTTGTTCGTGTACGACGAGTGGAAAGCTTTATGCTACCAATAATACTGCTTTTATCTGTCCAAATTTGAATAATTTAAGATAAAGGTGGGAAAGATACAGAAAATGGGGGAAGTTAGGTATCATAGGTAAAAAAAAATTGTTGTACATAAGTACACAAAATTAACCTTAAATAAATAAATATCTTGCTTACTGGATATGTGCGCATTCTTTTTATGCTCGTCTCCATATGTATATCTCCAACATGTGAGCTAAAGCCGTCTTTCGTTTTATCATGAGAAACATACAACTTTTGGCATTCGCTATTTAAAGAATCATCTTTTTAAAGTCATGTGATGTTTAGGGGAGTTGGTTTTGTCTATATACTACCAACTAGCAAATTATTATTTTTGGCCTCAGATATCCTTGAAAACATTCACCTTTACCCATTGTTAAACCATAAATAGTGTATATTACTGTACGTCATATTTGTCAAATTTTCTCCTCTTGTATGTGAGGAACGTTCAAAATTCAAAGTGGGCAAGTATGAAAATTTATTGTCAGAATTGTAGTTTTGGTTAGTATATAGACATTTAATCATAGCAAACTAAAGTATGGGAGGAATACTTGGTGATGAATTATAGCAGGGGAAAATGACAAAAATAGAACTAATGCACTTACTCAAAATTAAATTGTTTCAATTATTATAAACCGGTTTATTTCTTTTACAACAATTACTTCAAGATGATGATACTGAATTTCTCTTGACAGTATGGATCAAAACGTTAAAACAATTAGGAGCTAACCTGGAGACTTTTTTCCCCTGTGGATGTCCTTCATTATGTAAAATGTTATTTAGAGGCTGGTACCAGCAAGACCTTGCAAATAACAGACTTCCATAAATAATTAATTTCATTACATTGCTTAAAAGCAATATCTAACAATGTCAAATCATCTCAAAACCATATTTAACCAATTCAAGAATTAATTTCAATTAATTCAATTCAATAACTATTCCTTTCCTAAATTTTAAACTCTCTTTTGGAACGTTCTGATTAAATGTTATGTTACCATGTTGAATTTTCTCCATTTAAAAGCGTGATGAAAAGTAATATGTTGCCAATTTACGCGAAAGATATTTATTTTCAAATGATGCCTGCAGTGCTAATTGAAGGATTTATGACTCTTTTAATGAATATTTTCATTGAAAAAGATTCTCTGCATCAAGCAAGAAATGGTGACAAAATAATGATGGTCGGAATTTCTGCTCATGCATCTGTAGAGCACTATAGAACACAGATTATTATTGTTTAATAGCTTGGATCTTCAAATACATAGGACCAACGAATATATAAAGTTCATGTGATTCCTGCCTTAGCCAATGGTTAAGAATCATAAATCAGCTAAATCTGGCTGAATCAGCTAAGGCTCATTTGGAGTCTTGGCAATAATAATTATTGCCTTTAATGTTGCTTTGCCCTTTTTTTTAATTATCTTCATCAACTTTATATCATTATGTATCAAATTACTAAAACAGGTACCGCAGGTTTATTATTTTTTTCCTTTTCTTTTCAATCCCTGTAATGATTTTTAATAATCTAATAAAAACATGCGCTGGAAATTTTTATTGAGGATATAGAGTTCCACTTTCACATTTTAGTCCCTCAATACCGGAAAACGGAATAACGTCTTACTTTTAATCTCATTGGTAAAATCCATCAGGTTGACAAACATTTGTGTGACATGGCCTGGAATTTCTATACAAAGGCACATAATAGTTTCCTTCTCTTGTTTCTAGCTTAATATCTTTTTCTGTTCAAGTATTATGTCATATTTCAACCAGCCCTCCAGTGCAGTAGTTGTCAGAACAGAGGACCTATTTCTCGTCACAGTAATTAAGTTTGCCTTATTTCTTCCTGGCACCAAATGTTGCACTAAGAAGAACTGCTTCAAATACTATATTTTTAATGATATTGGAACATAAATAATAATAATAATAATGTTTATAATGAAATTGGCAAATAGATAATACTAATAATAATTTGGAGCCCTTTCCTCATAAATCATTAATGCCATAGGAAGACTCTCAAGATTGCAAAGCACAGCATGTGGCTTGAACAAGTCTATCCTGTCTTTTAAAGAAAACTTAATAACTTTTTTTAAATAAATAAATCTATCTATTTCTTTCGAATATATCATCGACTATATCACAATATCTCTATTCCTGCGTAAGCCTACAAACTCAATATCAAAGATGAGGAAAAATATAAAGATTGCTGCAGCGAGAATTCCTCTTACAGTAACCGAATGTTTTCTTTTTGAGAGGAAGCAATTCCAAATGAACGAACAAGTAATGAAGCGCACATGTCTCAATGGGCAACCCAGAAATGTACGTCTGCGAGTTATTACGCATCGATGCACTTAAACTCGTGACTTTCCGACTGCAGCGTGCAATTATGGGTCGTTGAGACCTTGATTTCTTATTAATATAATTGTTGTTTACAAACGTCAGTTCTTCGCGGTGGATTACCAATATATACGAGCGCTGCTCTTAGTTAGAATGGAGCAAAATGGCTTCATGAGAGATGGAAGTGTGTTAATTGAAAAAGAGCAACAATGGCTCAAAAATTGGTCCAAGTTTTAAAGGGATTTTACAGAAAATACCAAAACAAACTGACATATCAATGCTAAATCCCTGAGGTGGTTTAATACTTTGGGCTGCTTAAGTTCCATACAAGATCTAAACACCAAAATAACAAAATTTGGCCAAGGCAACGCTACATTAAAAAAAAGAAGATATTTCAAAGTAATTATTATATGTTCATGTTAGGTGTGCATAGATGAAATATATCATTTGAATATAAGCAATATAAAATTGTGCATTTGATCATTTTTCTTAAAAGAAATAGGTTAATCTTTATTTCCGTAAAATTAATTTGGAGGCCGAATTAATGCTTTGTAGAAATCCTATTGAAAATGGAACTCGCTTCCGATTGTAATGTCCACAAAGTTCGATACATGACAGATTTATTGTCCCAAGAAATAATTGATTTTATAAAAATAGACTTAATTTCTTATAGAAATGGTAAATCCCAATTTAATCTATTTCTGTAAATTTAATTTGAAAGCCAAATTAATGCTCCGTTGTAAGGCTAAATTGAAATCGTAACCCGCTTGTGATTGTGATGTTCTCACTGTTCAAAACATGACATACGGATCTATTGTCCCATGACACACTAAATTTTCATGGAATAATTTCACTTTTCGCATTTGATAAGCAGTTTCACACATTGAAGTAATATTTTCAATACTTTTACTGTACAGTCCTATGTGAAAAAGTTGCAACACAAACCATACTTTAAAATGCATAGCAAAGTGCAATGCGATACCAGGAAAATTATTCCATGATTTTATGAAAATAGATTTAATGAGAATTGAATTATGAATACTTACAATTCAATAACTAAGTATACATGTGACTTGTCCTCAAATAAGTCCAGTAGGGCCACTATGTTGGGATGTTCTATTCTGGAATGAGAAAAGAAAATGACATATCAAAAGTGGTTTAATCAATTCTTTATATAATAACTATAATAATATCAATAATAATCATGACATGTTGGTGATGTAAATAATGACAATATGAAATGTACTAAGCCTAAATGATACACAGACTCATCTTGAATGTACCTGAAATTTTTGTTTGCATAAACAATTAGTATAGAAACATGAATTATAGTTTAATTTAACAGTAATTTGGTTTATATCATTGCTTTTATATGTATGTTCTTTTATTGCATGTCCTGCCTTTGCAGTAATATGCTTTGCGCTGGACAAATTTTATTCTTCTTCATTTCTGTATATTTTTGTTATGATTGATGTACTAGATGTTTTTTTATAACTTGTTCCTTTATTTTCAATAAAATGATACAAAATCAAAATAAAACAGATTTTTCTAAATTGTCTTTCAATGTAGTCCAATCATATGGTATTCTCGTTGAAAAACTGCAAATATGCTATACTAGATCCGTCCAGTCATTTCATACAATTAATATATAATTGATCACGCATGTAATAAACGCAGAGCAATAGGAAAAATGAGTGGGGGATGTTACAGTGAAGGCAGTGTCGAGTATTTTGGCGTTGAAAAATGTTTTTGATCATTTTCTTTATTGCTGTTGATTGTTACAGCGATTTACCCCTGCGACAACCACCTGAACCTTCCAAGTACATTTCATGACCAGTGGCAAAATGAATATTTTCCATGGAATTATCTGTCAAAGTGTATCTAAAACCCGGAAATGCTTTCTTATACAGATAAAGATATATGAGAGAAAACTGTGGCACTTATACTGGGGATGAAGAGAGATGGATTGATAATGAGAGAAAGAGGAGCAAAAAGATGGAAGAGGACTGTGGCTGGGATGGAGAGAAAAACAACATCCAATTATACAAAGAAAGAGCGAGAAAAAGACTATAACATTTAATTGAGAACACAAGATACCTGTAAATGCAAGTGATCACTAGGTAACATTACATAATACATCTTTAATATTCTATTCGCTTGCAGCACAGTATACTGGTACGCCACACCAATTTAAGTCATTTTACAGTATCATCCACCATCATTCATCATATTCAAACAAGAGCTGATTGGGATGGGACAAATTTCAGCAAATTTATGGTCACAAAATTAGCCAAAATTTGCCGCCTTTATTTAGTATTTCACAATTTGAAAGATTATTGTACACAAGTAAGTCTATGGGCAATCTGATTATTGATAACCTAATCCAATAGGGTGGTTTACTACTAGATTCAAATTTTAGCACTTTGCTTGCCAGCAAACATTTCCTAAATCTGCTGACCACAATTGAACTAGAGTACTAAGAATCTAGTTTGCATGCATACATATATTACTTGCTGCTATGTCNTCATTATCATTATCATTATCATTATCATTATCATTATCATTATCATTATCATTATCATTATCATTATCATTATCATTATCATTATCATTATCATTATAATTATCATTATCATTATCATTATTATTATTATTATTATTATTATCATTATTATTATTATTATAAGGAAGCTGGGTAAGTTTCAAACCGCGACCTTCTAGTTAGAATGCAAGAGTTAGAACCACTACACCACAACGCTTCCACACATAGCCAACGTTCTCTAATGAAAAGTGCCCGAGCATGAATATTGATGCATATTGACATGTCTCGCCCAGAAATAGAACTGGAACACAGCCATAAGCCACATAGAAATAAATAAATGAAATTAATGTTTTGCAAATGAATAACCAATGACATTCAATATGAGTGCATTGTACTGTATGTCTCCTTTGCAATATCCAGCTTGATCATAGCATCTACTTATTTCAAGCTCCATTATACTGAAAATGATCATGTTCTTCCATATGGTAACTAGTCGAGCGTTTACTAGACAAAGAGATAGATCTAAATGTAACTTTGAATAATTCAAATAGATCAAATACATCCTTTGACTAATAAAAATAATATTGATGTTATTAATTCATATGCACAATAAAAAAAGTATTGAATCTAAAACATCCTGGTTTCATAATGTTTTAACATCTACTATAGATTATGTTAAAAAGAAATGGGTTCATTCAGAGAAGAAATGCGCCCATTAGTGTACAACATTTTCATCCTATTTTGGACAGTCATAGGAAATTACAGCATTCTCTTGACAATTCTAGATGGATGGAATCAAACATACCTAATGAGTTTGCAACATCATAGCGGTCGACTTTGATTTTCAGGACATTGACATTAAAACCCCCTGATTGAAGAAATCTCATTGGAAAATAATTTGAAAGTAATAATCACGTTCAGTATGAGACACAAATATGCAGTGTATTCTACAATGGTCCGATGGGTAGATTAAATGTTAACAGGCCAATATTATGTGACAGTTTGGATCTTAAGCCCCAGTCACATCAAAGGACGACGGCGGCGACACGATTGAACACGTGTCTTTGTACAGTTTACAGTTCACTGCCTCCGTATAAAGAGTCGTGTTAGATCATTTTAAATCAAGGCTTCTATGTGACTGGGGAGTTAACATGGCCAATGTTTCATCTTTAACAGCTCATGAATGCGAAAGCTACGGGGCCAGAGGTTCAACTTCTTACCACTTCTTACATGTGAATGGGGCTAATGTTTCAACTTTACAAAACTGTGTGTTCTGTTCCAACTTGTATTGGAATAGGGCCAATATTTCAACTTTATACAAATTTGTGAAGTGTGACAAGTAAAACCCCATTCACATAGAAGCCCTTATTCAACAGGATTTAACAAAATTCTTGGTCTAATCAAGTCTTTATTTTGTCCCTCTGCATTGAGGGGCATTTAATCAGCTTAATCCAGACTCAAATGGACAATGAGTATAGCCAGGGATTTTATGTGACTGTGGCTTATGATGTGAATGGGGCAAATGTTTCAAATTTACACAACTGTGTGCAGTGTGACAGCCAAAGCCCAAGTCACATATCTGGACAAAAATTTGAGTCAAATTAGGGCTTCTATGTGACTGGGGCTTTAGATGTGACTGGGGCAAATGTTTCAAATTTACACAACTGTGTGCAGTGTGACAGCTAAAGCCTAAGTTGCAGAGAGTTGTGTTAAATCTGAATTGGGGCTTTTATGTGACTGGGGTTTTAGATGTGAATGGGGCAAATATTTCAACTTTACACAATTGTGTGCAGTGTGACATACAAAGAGTTATGTTGAATCGTTTTGAATTAGGGCTTCTATGTGACTGGGGTTTTAGATGCGAATGGGGCAAATGTTTCGACTTTATACAACTGTGTGCAATGTGACAGCTCTGTCAATATTCATTTTGTAGTTGATGAAGTTGTGTTTGGTTCACGACATCTGGCAATCTGTTATCGTGTCAGTTAGAAATGTGTTCAAGGTACCATAATGAGCTACGCTTATGAGGGGTGGGGAGGATGGGGGGGAGAATAGGGGGATGGGGGTGGATTCAAGATACCAAGATGGGCTATGCTGGTGAGAGGTGGGGTGGGATAGGTACATGTGTCCAATGTACTTAAATGAGCTATGCTGGTGAGGGGGTGGGGTGAGGGAAGGGATGCGGGAGGGATGTGTTCAAAGTACCATAATGAGCTAGTTATGCTGGTGAAACTTATCTTTTTTAAGGAGGATGGGGAAGTAAAGTTTCTTTTATGATTGTATAGCTGTAACCCTTGTATTAAAAACTATTCTGCCTTGATAAATATTATCCTGACTATATTGTAAATGATTAATAAAACCTGCAAACATATATTTCAAACAGAACATATAAATGTTCTTCAAACTTTTATTTCAAGTACTTTGGTTCACAGTATTCTGATATATACAGAAGAGCATACAATTCATGCAAAAGACTTGTAGTTGCATATATTCCAGCCCTTTACACTTTCATCACTTTCATGCTAATCTAATCACATTTTCTTTCTATTATCCTGATGCCATGTTTAAGCATTCATGATTCATACTAATTTCCAACGCATATCATCTCTTTATTTTTCAATCATTGCTATCTGAGGTAGATATGAACTTACTCTAAAAAATTCTGTCTTCTCATGTCGCAAATCACCTGTTAAAAATAGCAGGATTGCAGATTTAAATACTGCTAAATTTAAAGGCCAAAAGCAGTTCATTTCAACTACAACTAGATTCATTCGGTAAAATAATGAACATACAAAGTCATGTGAAAAAACAGCTGAATAGAGAGTTCTTTCTGTATAAAATCTATACAGTTTCTTACAGCAATTGAACTTTCATGCGAGCTAAGTATAAACAGCTCAAATTAACTGAAAGCAGAAACAGGCCTTCTATAAACCGAAAACAGCATCACCTTTATTGCGAACCAAAGGACAAGGACGCTCCTCATCTTTCTTGGCATAAACAGTCTTTTCAAGATATCGGCGTAGCCTTTCGATATTCATTGGCTACTTGTTATCTTGTGTCCACTGATTGACGACCAATGACTGACAGATTTATCAATATAGATGTTGTGAAAACAATCCGAGGGACGCATAGTTTGTTTTCTTGACATACCTGCTCACGTTGATTACCTCGTCAAAGATTCCACAACCTGATGTCGTGGAAAGAGGGCAGCCTGCCTTACTAACATCTTGCTGATTTTCTTCTTTTCCTTCTCCTCCTCCTCCTCCTTCCCTCCTTCTCTTTCTTCCTTTTATAATTTTCTTTTTTTCTCCATGCCAACCAAATCCTACATCTATTTTACTCCTCATCGTCCTTCCATCTCTACTATTTATACTTTCTACTTCTCTTTTCTACCCCTAAAATCTACTATTCCTCCTCTTAATCCTCCTCCTTCTGGTTAGCCTTCTTTTACAGTTTCCTTTCATGTTCTTTTAGCTTTAATAGTATTCCTTAAGTATTTTCCAATCACAAACACCCCCTCTTAACTTGTTACCTTGATGGTGTATGAGTGGAAATTCAAATATTTACTCCATTTTTGTTCAAATTTATTGTCTTCTGAGAATCACACCATAAAAGGTGAACATTTTGTCTCATCAGTTTTAAAAAGCACTTAATCTCACATTGCAATACGAAGGGTAAGGACTATTGGTACATTATCTTTATTGAAGTTGCGAAGGTGACCAGAAGATAGTTAGCATTGGCACGAGGGTCATAAAAAATTGAGTTTCTATTCAATTGAGTTTGTTAATTACAATCACCAATTCATTGACCAGATGGGCTCCCAAATGTAACCTTCAGTCCCATCTGATGGTTTTCAAGCGTTCATTCTTCGAAACTCAGCATGAAGAGTCTACACTTGGTAGAAATAAATCAAAGCAATTTGGAGAGAACATCTTTCCCCACATTCGTCGAAGATGGAGAAGAGGAGCCGACAGACTTGGTTGCATCATAAACGGCGGAACCCATTACGTCTAGGCCAGGCTTAATTAGGCTAATTTAGCTTGGCTGAGAAGAAAGGTCGCCTCTTTGAGGCTAGGGTACACATTCGCATCTTGAGGTTCGGGTTTTAATTGCTCTCGTACAAAATATGAATGTAACATCAAATAGACAGATGCTGTGTGCACGCTGTGAAGCAATTAACAAAATGGCGCCCTCCTAGCACATTCACTCCACAAGCCAAATATTTGATTTTCAACATTACTGAATCAAGTGGTAAAAAAAGGGCTACAGGTCTGGATTTTTCATTTATATTGGCATAGCCCCTGCTAATTGAGCCTATTTTCTCACAAAAATACTCCATGACAGAATATATTCAAGCATATTGTAACTCCACAGCAAAAGATTGTATAGCATTTATGAATGTGAAGGATAGCCCTAGCATTAAAACACCACACAGTGGCGTATGTAAAAGGGTACTCTAAAAATACCACTCCGTCACTTTACCTTGTTCTAATGAAATAATGATCAAGGTTTATGTTAGGAAAGAGCCGTAATGCTTTTGGCATTCATTCCTTGTACATGTAATTGTATTTCATATGATTACCACCAGGCAGTGAATGCAACCATTGTGGACTAAATGTTTTGCATTCCACTGACTTGTAGGATACATATACTGTATCAAATTTTACAAACTTTATTTCCAAAATACATCAGCATTTAAGAATAGAATTATATAGATATAAATTGATTTTTACCTCTTTACAATGAGTAAAATATGCCCAGAAATATATACAAAGTATAATCTAACATTTTCAAAACACTGAAATACTTTTATTGTGAGAAGAGGAGAGAAATCAAGAAGAGAATAGAGGAACGAGAGGAAAATGGTGGAGGAACAAATGGAGAGAAATAGTAGTAGGAGAAGGAAAAAGAAAGAAGAAGAAAAGGGAGAATGAAGAGGAGAAAGGAGAGGTAGTAAAGGAAGGAGAAAAAGAAGAAGAAGAAGGAAAAAAAGGAGAAGATGGAGAAGAAGGAAAAGGAAAAGGAGAAGAAGGAACAGAAGAAGAAGAAAAAAAGAAGTAGAAGAAGGAGAAAGAAGAGGAAGTAGAAGAAGAAGAAAGAAGAAAAAAAAGAAGAAGAAATAGAAGAATGAGGACAAGAGGGAGAAAAGAGAAAAGTAGTAGCAGTAGTAGTAGTAGTAGTAGTAGTAGTAGTAGTAGTAGTAGTAGTACGAGTAGTATATAAGAGTAGAAGTAGTAGTCTTATCAGTAGTAGTAGTAAAAGAAGACAAAAACAAATAAATCAATGAAGAAAAGGGGAAAAAGGACACAACAACAAAGATTTAAAAAAAATAAACAAAAAATACAACACTGGCAACAGCACAGATGTAGAAAATGAAAAAGGATATGGAAAATATTTTGAAGTAGAAGTAGATAAAATAGAAGCATTCATCTTACCTTTAAATCTCTATGTACAATGCCTTTGTCATGTAGGTAGAGGGTAGCTTCGAGTATCTGTCTGATAAGCCCACTGGCGTCCCTCTCTGTGTAGTTACCTTTGGCAATTATTCTATCAAACAACTCTCCTCCTGATACTCTGTAAAAGTGATGCAAAGACATGAAAAAGAAGTTATCTAAAAAGAAATTATCCAAGATTTTTTTTCCAATTTTGTAAAAAATGTGAGGAAGATTAAGGAAAAGACACCGTCTTCATAATCATATATGGATGCTTGGAATGCCAAAAGCGTTGTAACATGTGATGTTAAAGAAGGCTAGATAGCTGTATTGGCCCTCTGACTGGCCTGGAAAAAAAGAAGCCCCATTTATGCATTTAATTCTCCAAATTTGAACGAGCATATGCAATTAATATAGTGTGCATATCCACTCTGAGGAGTGTTCAAGGCGCTTTGCAGTGTTATTACCCTGGATTTAGCATATCACCACCAGCGCTCAAGCATTTAAAGAAATAAATATATATTCGTTCTAGGCCCCCAGTCACTTCTCCTGGGTTGAGTGCAGCACAATGTAGTTGAATTTCATGCTTAAGGAAATTAACGCTGTGAATGGGATTGTTGAAAGGTGATAGTGAGATACACTCCAACACGAGGCCTACACACGCTATCTTATCACTTATTTTTTTTTTCGTCATTCAAGAAACATTTATGCGTGGATGGACAATGTTGGATTTTTAGGTTTTCGATTTAGGTGGACAGAGGTCTGTTGACAGTCAAAAACGAAAATGCAAATCAAGTGTGCAATGAATTAATTAATTACATTTATTCATTGCGCACATCAGCTTTGCATTCATTTTCCACCGTCCATAACCTCTGTCCACTAAAAATGGAAAGCACAATAAAAGTGGTAAAAGTGTCCGTGTGTATTTCATATATCAAGCTATTTATTTTGTTCACACTCTTTGGCCGTGTACACATACAAAGTGCAGACTACCATCTATAGAAACAACCTCCCAGTAACAGCCTCTTCATATCCACCCATCATGTACCTCCACCTCCCCACCCCACCCATCCCACCCTGATGACCTTTTAATCCCACATAACTCCGCAATGCAGCACCAGTGAATGACCTCAGTAAACAATGACTAACATAGCAACATGATCTACCATCCATCGTCCTGCTCATACATCATGAGTTGATCCATACGGTAAGACTAGAGCCGCTGTTATAAAACGGTTTCGAACAACTGCTGTTAGCACATGTATCCGTATCAATCCGCCCCCATTTATCAGCCTCAATGTAACGGACATGCATCCTCTATAAACACGGTTCATGATCTATGGCCTCTAACTGCATAAGCTGAAATATTCATGGTGAAAAAAGTTGCAGTCTATATCAAGATTTCAGGGTAGCAACATTCCACCAAAAATGTGTAGGTTTACATGTTGATGTAGATACTTCATTCTTAATCTGAGAATAAAACAGACATTGTCACACATTAAGATTTTGTTATTAAACAAATTCTCAAAATTAAGATGTGTGTCCTTTGTTATTACATTCTGACTGAAGAAAAACCAAGCAGGAATGCAAAGAAGAACAAAGTTATACAGGCACTCTCATGATATCTACTAAAATTGAATAAAGCGTTAACAATGTGCTTACTTATTTTATTTTTAGGCACTTGTTGTTGATTTTGAAAAAGAATATTTTCACAGCTTAATTAATGTACACCTTCAACCAATTAGGTAGAATTCAGAATCTGGCATTTGAGAATCTTTCAAACGAAAACAATGTTGAACAATGTCTCTAATAGAATGAATGAAACATTTCATACAAAATGGAGGAAAATTTCTCCTTCAATATCCAAATGAGACCTTGCTATCCAGACATACACACAAAAAGAAAAAAACGTCAATCACCATATCTCATCTCTTTCAATGCCCTTTCATATCCATTTATTCATCAGTGTTTCAATTTTATCCAACATCCATACATTTTAAATTTTCTCTCCTATACACACGCGCACACACACAAACAAATATATGTGCAGTATTCTAGCAACTCTTTGCCTGAGGATAGACCTATCTTATGGAAATTGTGCAAAGATGACAATCAGGAGATGGATGTCCTTCCCTCTGGGGGTCTGTCATACACAATTTTGTCACTTTTTACC
>BQKZ01000459.1:26444-49657 GCA_036244855.1 Temnopleurus reevesii | reverse complement strand
ATTCTATTCGCTTGCAGCACAGTATACTGGTACGCCACACCAATTTAAGTCATTTTACAGTATCATCCACCATCATTCATCATATTCAAACAAGAGCTGATTGGGATGGGACAAATTTCAGCAAATTAATGGTCACAAAATTAGCCAAAATTTGCCGCCTATATTTAGTATTTCACAATTTGAAAGATTATTGTACACAAGTAAGTCTATGGGCAATCTGATCATTGATAACCTAATCCAATAGGGTGGTTTACTACTAGATTCAAATTTTAGCACTTTGCTTGCCAGCAAACATTTCCTAAATCTGCTGACCACAATTGAACTAGAGTACTAAGAATCTAGTTTGCATGCATACATATATTACTTGCTGCTATGTCGGGGAAGCCTTGGCACCCTATTGGAGTGTCAAGAACATCCTTTTTATTTAGAGAGCACATAAAATTTGCATCTAGCTATTAGTAAACTTGCCTATTCATGGACATGAAATTAGCGAAAATAACACCCCGTGAAACTTTCAGCTTATACAGTAATTTAAAATACAAGACAGCCATAAATGCAAACAATCACAAAGTATTATTGCATAACAGCTATTCAAAACTCTATTCGCTCCCAGTATCATACCACTACATCAATCCAAGTCACTTTACAGTGTAACACACCATCATTCATCATATTCAAACAAGGGCTGATTGGAATAGGGAAAAATTTAAGCTAATTCATAGTCACAAAATTAGCGAAAATGTCCTTATACAGTATTTCACAATTCGATAAATCATTCCACATCTGCAAGTCTGTGGGCATAATTAAGAACATAAGACAGCCATGAATAAAACAATCATTGGGTCTTATTGCACAACACATATTTAACCCATTGAAAACTGGAACAGCGTAGTCCCTGCATAACATCTATAGGAATTGCAGAATTCAGTCATAAATGGGTTAAACTCCATTCACTTGCATCACAGCACAGCACCACTACACCACACCAATAGAAGTCAATTTACAGTGTCACCTACGATCATCCATCATATTCAAACAAGGGCTGATTGGGTTGGGGAAAATTTTAGCGAATTCATGGTCACGTAATTATACAGTTTTTCAAAATTTCAAAAATCATTGTACACATGCAAATCTATATATGGGAAATCTAATTATTGCAAATCTAATCCAATACATGTAGGCTGGTTAACGAATACATTCCTTACTAGCGAACATAGTTACGTGGTATTTCCTAAACCTGTAAACCAAACTTGGAATCCAGTTTACATACATCACTTACTGCTATGTCTGGAAAGCCTCGGGCATGCTTTTGGGGTGTCAATAATAACCTTTGTAAGTACAGAGAATGCATAAAATTTGCATCTAGCTATCGGTAAACCCATGGGCATGAAATGAAAATAACACCCCAGTGAAACTCCAAGCTTAAACAGTAATTAAGAACTGTAGTCATGTCTCCTTATGATATAAGTTTTGCCAAAACACAAGACAGCCATTGATAAAACAATTATTAGGTATTATTGCATAACACCTATTCAAAACTCTATTCGCTCCCAGCACAGTATTATACCACTCCACCAATCCAATTCAAGTCACTTTACAGTGTGACACACCATCATCCATCATATTCAAACAAGGTCTGATTGGGATGGGGAAAATGCAAGATGCGATGCAGCTATCATTTAAAGTACGTTCTGAGGTCAGTTCGTAGCAATCCTTGCAGTGGTTTGGGAATCTTATAGGCCTGTTCCCATGGATACGAGGGGGTTGAGCCATACACTGTTTGCTGAATGGGATGATGTGCAGGTATAGTGAGAAAACTGAATTTCATATACTGTAAAAGCCAATGCTTTATCATCCATTAAATTTTCAGAGAATTCACAGCATTTCAGACATGTTCATATAACAGCATATTTTATTTTCATTTTAGGATGGATATTAAACACAATTCCATCGGCTTGTGATAAAAACCCATGGTTAACAATGGAGACTTAAGCCAATTCAGTAAAGATGTACAGAAAATTGTTTCCAAGATGTAATAATAATGATGCTAATAATAATGCAAGCTATTAATATGGCGGGAATATGCAATCTGCAGTGCTCAAGACACTTTTTGTATCATCATTACCCTGGCTTTATCCAGGTGTACATCAGTACACGTGGCATTTCAAGGAATGAATATTCCTACCAGGTATCCATACACCTCACCAGGGTTGAGTGTAGCACAAAGGTTGACAAATTTCTTCCAGAAAAAAAAATTATGGGTGGGATTCAAACCAAAATCCTCTCGATGAAAGATGAAATCAGAACCACTACAGCTTGTAACTTAAAATGCTGCATTCACAAGAAATATATGAAGTTGTGCACACTTAGCTTCACCACTTTTCAACGATATTGCTCAGCAGTGGGGATGAGCAAATAAGATAACGGATGGACACCAATGTGCAATATCTCTTGCACTGAAGACTGCGGGTGCATACTGAATGGTAAATAGGATGACAGAATTGAATTGGTTTCACCTATGAGTACTGGCTGTGCATATTTATTCCTGACAGAACTTTTGAATGCAACTATGCGATAAAGCGCCCGTGAAGGATTTATAATCATTTTCCCAAAGTGACAGTCAAATGGAAAATATATTTCGTCTGCGAGGATTTTTCTCATGAATGAGACACAAATCATGAAAATAGAAATGATACAATTCATTCATTTATCTATTAATTTGTTTATTTATCCACTTGTTTATCTATTAATTATATTTTTCATATGGTTTCCACGGAGGTCTACAACATAACAACTTTAATACTGCACTTAACAAACAAGAAACAGAGCAAAAATATTTATAAACATAATCAATGATTCAGGAAATGAAGAGGAAAATGAAAATATAATATAGACTAACTAAGAACATATCCTCTTCATATTAATCACATATACTAACATACTTTCCAAATTCAATAATTTTAGAGTTTTATGACAAGTTAGAAATAATGTGTTAATCTGTTCATATCTACTACAGATGAGCTTCAGTCTGTGTCCTCTGGATCATCAAATTAACGTGTCACATGCATGTGTACTGATCTATGCAGGAGTGCCAAGTACGTGTATACACGCAATCGTAATAACACCCTTTGTGTACTACTATTGTGTATATCGTACAGATTAACTCTGGAGCGATTGTATTGTTCTCACATCCTGCTTAGGTATTAGCAGGCTATTTTTTCATAAGATAAGCAGAAAACAATCTATAGAGGTGAAAGGATCAAAGAGTTAAAAAAAAACGCTCCAAGGAGCCGCACAAAATAAACTTGGCACAGGGAGTGCAGTATACAGAGCAGCTTAAGGGTTAAAATATTATATTCCAAGGACTATTGATTGCAGATATGTTATCATGTAAATTTACTGTTTACCTTTGAATTGAATGACTTGTAGAAAATGTTTTTTTTATCATTTGTCCAATGACATTATATTTGGTTCAGCTGTTTTGCTATTCACATCATTTTATTTCATCTCATTAGTTACCACATAGATATCCTAGAAGATTGAAGATATGTTAGACTGCAATAAGAATGTAACTTTTGCAGTTCAGACCTGTCATAGTGATTAAATACCTAGATGCATCTCCAAAATTTAGACTCAAATGTACATACATTTTATAATGCATGCAATGCTGGTTGGCATGGCAACAAGTTAGCTGAAATTTGAAAGCATCTGGAAAGATATCTGGTACAAAAACAACTCGACAGTGTCCCATTGGCTTGCACCATTGTTGAAGCGGTCCAAGTACGAAGCACTCTTTGCTTATCAATTGTGAGAACAGTGTCTATATGATGCTGCATAAAAAAACTTCGGGTTAAAAGAAAAAAAAACACGTCTAGACTTGTGAGTGGGTAATTGGGGAATGATACGAGTCACATTAGAAGACAGAAAATTGAAGCATATTTGCACTGAAAATAACTTGACATCTATGTCTCAGTCTCAGATCTTTTAAAATGGGAAGGGGGCAGAGATACATACAGAGGCATCAAGAATAACTTGAAATATACATATCAGGCTCATATCTTTTAAAATGTGAAGGGGGCAGAGATACATATAGAGGCATTAAGAATTTCTTGATATTTATTTCTCAGTCTCATATCTTTTAAAATGTGAAGGGGGCAGAGATACATATAGAGGTATTAAGAATGACTTGAAATCTATGTCTCAGACTCATTTCTTCGACAATATAATAGGGACAAAGAAACAGATAGAGACAGCTCCATAAATTGGTCAATGTGTTCATGCACACATAAATTGAGGCCCTCATTATGTTTACATTTCCCCTTTCAATCGACCAATATTTGAATTGCTTTATGACCTTTGCCGCTTTCGCTTCCTCAGCCGATGACCTTTTCTTTAATTAGTGATGCCTTGGCAATTTCCAATATTTACTTTTGACAAAGACGCAGAAGAAATATGGACCAATTTGCTGGGGCAGGATGGCTGCGAAGAGGGCGAGG
The DNA here is from genome assembly GCA_036244855.1 of Temnopleurus reevesii. NCBI lineage: Eukaryota > Metazoa > Echinodermata > Echinoidea > Temnopleuroida > Temnopleuridae > Temnopleurus > Temnopleurus reevesii. The sequence continues at coordinate 45,161 of BQKZ01000459.1, read as the reverse complement.
GAGAGCGAATGAGAAGATGGTATAAAGTGAGATGGAGAAAGTGGGGAGAAAAAGGCAGTGAGAAAGAAACAAGAAGAAAATGAAAAGATGGATGGGGAAAGAGGGAGAGAGGAAGCAAGAGAGAGCGAGAGAGATGAAGAGATATTATTGGCAAAAATAGTGGCAAGCACACCGGCAGGGACAGAAGAGGAGGGAGAGATGGGGGTGAAGATAGAGCAAGAGGAAGAACACACAATAGGATAAAGAGAGAAACATGAGAAAGTAATATAGAGAGAACACAAGAAAGAAAGAAATAGAGAAACAAACTAATGAAATGCAATGGGGGAAAGGAAAGAGGAGGAAGGGATATATGAGGGAGGGATCAAAAGAAAATTGGAGCTGGAGAAAAGAGAAATGGAGTACACATTCTAATTGACAAGACTTAATTGGACAGATGCCAGCCTTGTGAGAATAATTTCTAGCAGGTTGCTTCGATGCCTCTTCCTAAGAACACGGCCTAATAGATAACATGGTAGGAGAGGAGATCTTTTGAACATGAAATGATACATGTACCATTAAGCTTTAGCTACAATGCAAATCAGAAATCTTTACTTATCTATTATTGCTATAAAATTCATGACATTGGGATCACATAACAAGTTTATTGTTCTGAATTTCTATGGTAATAACAGGTAACTAATGAATTCTCAATTGCGAAGTAGTTGTGTTCCAGCAGGAATTTAGTGAACAAAAACTAACAATCAAAATCAATGCAAAATGCTTCGATATTCTACATTGAACAGCACACTTTCAAAACAAAAATTAAACAGATGTTTTCCGGCTATGAGAGTGCTAGATCTTTCATACTGGTAAACAGACACTCAAAATATAACGGATTCAATTGTTTCGCGAAAATGTTATGAATCCTTTAACATTTCAAATGTTAATTTTGCAGCCTTGTCTTTTTTATCTTGGGGATAACTCGTTTGTACCGTTTTTACAAATCTGAATGTCTAAATAAAACTGAACACACTGGGATAGAAAATGTACTTGTTTTGAAATAATGATATTGGCATTTATATAGCGCTCTTACAGACATGTGTATCAAATATTTGTTTTTTATTCAAGTTCTGTATCCTATTTCTCACACTCCTATTTTACATACAAATTGCAGAGTAAAATTGCAATAATCAATTGATACCTTTGAATGATATCTTCATAAAAAGACAGAGGGAGTAAATTGGATGCCAAAATGGACAGCAGCGCGATAGTGTTGACACCGTATCAGACGGAAAAAAAGATGAAAACGTGTGAGATATGTGTGTGTGACAGTCATGTACGTCAGAGTTCCTAAAATAGACGTTCGGGTAACAGAATCTGGTTTAATAATGGCGTAGTTTTGGATATATTGCATTTTTTTTCACAGTGGATCTTTTTGTGTAATACATATGGGATTTGTTTCATGAGAAAAGGTGCTCTTTGAGAAGTTGTGCTTTTCTAGTTGTTTATATATCATCTGAAGAGTGCAATTCATGCATCCATGTTAGAAAACGTATTTTCTTTCCAACATAGTATGATTTAGTAAATGTCCAATAAAAGCATGAACTATAAAGGTCAATTCTACAGAAACAAGGATCGAGAGTGAGGAAAAAAAGGTGGGGAAGGAGAAAGAGACAGATAGAGTATGATTTAGTAAATGCCTTAAGCCCAGTCACATAGAGAACCGGAAGCACAATTCAACACGACTCTTTGTTAATTCACAGTTAGCTGCCTCAGAACAAAGAGTCGTGTTGAATCGTGTTGCTTCCAGGGCACTGTGTGACCGGGGCTTAAGAAAAGAGCAAATTAAAGGTCAATTCTATAGAGAGCGACTGGGAAGAGAGAGAGAGAAATGGGGAGGAAGAGAGATAGAAAAAGAAAGAAAGAAAAGAAAGAAAAGAAAGAAAGAAAGAAAGAAAGAGAAAGAGAGACAAACAGGAATAAAGTAAGAAAACAAATAAAAAGAGTTCATTGTTAGATTGCAAAATGAAAAAAGTATAATAGACAGTAAAAGACAGTTCACACTTATCTATTGTCTCATACCCCAAGAAAAAAGTCTTGTTAGTTCCCTGCTCTTTACCACACAAACGTGAATGGGGAATTAGAATAAGTACAGATAGCAAACGGAGAAGGTGTAGTCTATTATTACAATATCAAAATCGACTCTGAAATTTTGCATGAGATAGATACATAGATAGAGTGTGAGACAAAGAGTATGCTAGGAAACAGATACAAAGTGTAGTTTCAAATTGATTGATACAGTAGAGATTAGAGAAATACTGTAATTACATATCTTTCCCCCAACCTCTGGATGACGAGTTGGCATGGCAACCATTGGGATCAATGGAGATGTACTTAGCTGCATGTGCATCCAGGTGACCTACTTTTAAAATCTCTCCCTACTCATATGTCTTTAAATCTCGAAGCATAGTTTGATTACAGAGCTATAACATTGTACATTTCAAGCTTAAACAGAAATATGTGGCAAACCAAGGAACAGATTCATTATTAAAATTCAAATGAATAAAAGATTAAATGACTTGAATTTTACCTTTAAAAAACCTGGGGGATTGAAAATCAAGACTTGCTGTTGAAATGTATCAATTCCTATGAGTATCTAAGCAAAATTTTGTTCCCAACTGGTAGGACTAAGACAAATACAGGCATATTTGGGTAGTAATAGAACCCACAGCCTGCTGATGACTAGGAAGCTAACCACTTGACCACAAAGATGCAACAAGAAGGTTCAATTCGGATCAAACTGTTCTACTGTTCTACTCTCAATTTCTATTATCCTGATTTTTTTCTAATCATAATAATAATTTTATGTTCTTACATAGCGCCTAACTTCATCTGTCGTCCCTAAGTGCTCTACATAATTACCCTTGCTCTAGCAGTGCAGCTGTAAGTAGTGCGCTGCATTTCAAGGAAATATCCTGCCAGGTACTCATTCACCTCACCTGGGTGAAGTACAGCACAATGTAGATGAATTTCTTGCTGAAGGAAATTAACGTCATTGGCGAGATTCGAACCTATATGACCCTCTGGTTGAAAGGCGAGAGTCAGAACCACTATACCATGGCATTTCCGCAGTTCTATTATCTATTTCTATCATCCTGATTTCTTTTTGTCGGATATGGTTAGAATAAATGTCCGCTGTTTACCCGGCTGTGCACCGCGTTATCATGAAGGGGTCTGAGATGTCTTGTCCCATCTTTTTAGGATGGGATGACTTCAGAGTGACGTTATTCACTGTTTTGCATCGGAGCAGCTGGGCATACATCACACAATTCTGTCTCTCTCCTGAGTTTGAAAAGCCGACAGCGTTGTCGTATCTCACTGCATAACATCTCCGAAGACTCTCCTCCGTCGTAGCAATGTCATTTGCACTGTTTTCATTTGGCTTTCATACGCTGGATTTCACAGCAAACATGTGGCATGATGATGAAAAGAGATGTATAAGTTGCCAAAGATTGGATACTTTAATTTGAATCATCATGCCAAATGTTTTACAGTGGGGATTGCATTTAACCTGCCAAATAAATATTTGCATTCATGATAACATTATTGCCAGGTTGTAGGTAATCCACACTGTATATGTACATTTCCCTTTGCAAAAGGGATTTTTTCATTAACCCTTAACGTGCCACATGCATTTGTACTGTTCTATGCAGGAGTGCCAAGTGCGTGTATACAAGCAATCGTAATAACACCCTTTGTGTACTACTATTGTGTATATCGTACAGATTAACTCTGGAGCTATTGTATTGTTCTCACATCCTGCTTAGGTATTGGCAGGCTATTTTTTCATACGATAATCAGAAAACAATTTATAGAGGTGAAAACCGCTCCAAGGAGCCGCACAAAATAAACTTGGCACAGGGAGTGCAGTATATAGAGCAGCTTAAGGGTTAATATAATAATAATAATAATAATAATAATGACAATAATAATAATAATAATAATAATAATAATGATAATAATAATAATAATAATAATAATAGATGCAATTTATATAGCCCATGTAAAGGGCATCTGTGGTAAAAACATGTAAATTGTATATCATTTAAGTATATAAAATTAACAAAAATTTAATTCATCCAACATGATATGGATTACAAGTTGAAAAGTTAGTTCTAAGCAAATAAATGTTTCATTCGAGATCTATTATATCATCCGTGTTTTTAATAAGTGACAGTAACCAAATGGTATTGTTGCACAAACACTAAAGGTTCCAACATATCAATAATTCTAGACACATCCATTGAAATGCATGCCGATTCTATAGAAGAGCACGTTTCAATAAAATTGCAACTGAATTTGTAAAACAATACCCTCTGTCCACTGTCACTTCGTGAAAACACTAACAATATGATATGAGAAAATTTTTAACATTCATAGAGAAAAACGGAGCCGATATCTCTGCCTCTTTCTACAGAAAATGTATGTCATTTTGACTTCTGCTGGATTGTGGCACTTTTGAAACAATTCAGTGACATATCACGAGACAGACAAGTCCGAAAATCAACCATGGAATGCATGGCGTGGTAATTGGATCATGTCAGACTGAATGCCCAATGCCACAATATCAAATCACTCGTAATGTTACTCAATGGGCAAATCCAACTTTCATGATTGCATGAAATCCAAACAAATAGCTCTGATTTGCCCGATTTGCGTAATTGCAAATTTCTTGCAATGGGGGAAATTCCCCACAAAATTTCAACCCTATGTTCCAGGGAGGTTTATCTTTTTGATTGTCTACAATATGGCAAAAATCAAGGGCAGTTTTTCACGGGAAATTCCCGTTTTTTTAATCTGGAGCAGATTTCATGTGTTTATTCATTTGAAAGGTGGCTAATAAGCCCCTATTGGGACATATTTTGTGGAGCTAAAATCTATGTGATTAAGAGGAGTTTCTTTTTCAGATGGATGATTTGCGGAACTGTGACAGAGATTGAAACTTTTTAAATACAACTCACAATTCAGAGAAGCTTATCCATTTCATATTATATTGATATTATATGACTAGACATCTTTCCTAATTTCTCAGTGATAATATTTATAAATGCTTTATGCCCCGGTCACATAGGACCCCGGAAGCAACACGATTCACCCCGACTCTTTGTTAATTCACAGTTAACTGGCTCAGAACAATGAGTCGGGGTGAATCGTGTTGCTTCCGGGGTCCTATGTGACCGGGGCTTTAGCGCTTAATATCACCTCTTCACGACAAGTCAATGAGCACTCTATAGAAATACAGCATTATTAGCCCCAAGCTTTAGGCCCTGGTCACATAGAACCCCGGAAGCAACACGATTCAACGCGACTCTTTGTTAATTCACAGTTAATTGCCTTAGAACAAAGAGTCGTGTTGAATCGTATCGCTTCCGGGGCCTTATGTGACCGGGGCTTTAGCAATAGCAGCTATGAGGCGCATTCAAGGAATATATATATTCCTACCAGTACTCATTCACCAGGTTTCAGTGCAGCATGATATATTGCTTTATTTCTTGCTGAAGAAAATTAACACCACCAGTAGGATTGAAACCTGTGACCTATGACAAGGTGATGACAGGGGTTAAAACTTGAATAACAAAAGAATAATCTGTGCATCACTCCCGGACCTTCTTCTGGAAAAGTCTCATCGATATCTTATGGGAAAAAACATTGAAAGCAAATATGAGAGAAGTATATATTCAAATCAGAAAACATTTTCTCCCATTCACTTTAGCCTTCTTGATCACTTAAAGCTCAAACCGCTCTTCAAATTTACCATAAAATGGACTCGTTGCACCGATGCAGATTTTGCTTTTCCTTCAGACAGATTGATCACACCAAAAGCCACCCTCATGTTTGGAATGAAAGCATTCCATGACGACCATTATCGCACAAGACAAGCAATTAAAGAATTTTGACCCGTGAAAAAGCGGGACAGATTGGTACGAGTTGTCTGAGGGTGATCAAGAATGAGCATGAGAAACTCATAATGGTATAGATGTAATTCAGCAACTTTCAGTACCAATGTAATTATCAAAGCCAATATTTCAGCATACATAAATTTTGGCGAATTCACTTAATATCAGAACTTTTCACTCATTAGCGTGCTGTTATTTTACATGTCTCTGGGCGTTCTAATGAGAGAACATTTTTGCAACTTCAAGGTCTTCATGGTCACGGTCAGAGGTGTTTAATTTTTTCAATACTGAATTTTAAAACATTTCTCATGATGACTCAAAAGATGACTTTTACGAGGACTCACTCACACAGTAGTGTGATGGGACGGACACATTTAAATGCCCAAACAAGAAGCCTGGCTTTGGGGGTATGCTCTGTGTGTCGATCTTAAACTAGCGGTTTACTTGTTTCTAACTCCCTACCTAGTAATCCATATGATGTCTCATAAATTCATCTTGGGATAATTACATTAACTTTCATGATCACTAAAATACAAATGATATACATTTTTTTTTTCAGATACTCTCTTTAAGACTCAGAGACCAAAAGGAAAATGTGATAGTGGAGCTGATCTCTCAAAGTTAGCCCTCCATTAATCACTTAAAAGATCAGACCCAAACATCTTGTTTACCTTCCACTGGTAATGCTGCGTGGCTAGTGCATCAAATAAGCTGACGGGACGTACAATGTTTTAATGATGCCACGTAGACATCATGAAATGAATTGGCGATGATGTCAGAGCAATGACGTACAAGTATTCCCTTTTGGTGTCTGCATCAACTTTGGGGTCTACCTGTATCCCCTCCTCTCTCCTTACTCCCCTCTTCTAACGCCGCTCTCCATCCACCTCTCTCTCCGTCTCTTGTTGTTTTCTTTTATTTACTCTCCTCTCCACCATCTCCCCTCTCCTCTCCTCTCCTCTCCTCTCCTCTCCTCTACTTTTCTCTTTCCTTCCATTTCCTTCCTATCTCTTTTCTTCTATTATTTTAATTTTGTTCTCCTCTTTCCTCCCCTCCCTTCTCTTCTTTTCTCTTTGTTCTCTTCCTCTCTTCTCTTTCCTTCTCTTTTCTTCTCTTTCCTTTTTGTCTCCTTTCTTCTCTTTTTTTCTTTTCTTTTCTCCTCTTCTCTTCTCTCCACTTTTTCTCCACTTTCTCTCCGTCTCTTGCTATTCTCTTCTCACCTTTTATCTTCTCTTCTTTTCTTTTTTCTAAAATAGACAAAATGTTAATCTAAGAGCTATCTCTTTTCTTCTATTATTTTAATTTTCTTCTCCTCTTTCCTCCCCTCCCCTCTCTTCTTTTCTCTTTTTTCTCTTCCTCTCTTCTCTTTCCTTCACTTTCTTCTATTTCCTTTTCGTCTCCTTTCTTCTCTTTTTTCTTTTCTTTTCTTTTCTTTTCTTTTCTTTTCTTTTCTTCTCTTCTCTTCTCTCCACTCTTTTCTTCTTCTCTTTTCTCCTCTCCCTCCGCTTTCTCTCCGTCTCTTGCTATTCTCTTCTCACCTTTTATCTTCTCTTCTTTTCTTTTTTCTAAAGGCATTACATTTGGTATCTACATCAACCTTGGGTGTATCTCATCTTGTCTCCCTACTTGTCTTTCATTTTCTCTCCCCCCCCCCCCCCTCTCTCTCTCACATCCTCTCTTATGACATCCAAGATTCAGCCTTGACATCTAAAGATCTTTTATCTGATTCAAATTGCTTTAAATACCACTTTTTCAAGAAGAGTTGATAATTATCAATAGGCCTCATATACTTTTAATAGCTAGAAAGATAGAATAGATAAAATGTTAATCTAAACACTATCACACTGAATGCACTGCCACTAATTATACATATTGCAAACATATATTGATCTATTCACCCCTCCCCTTCCACTTTCTACCTCTCTTTTTCTCTAAGCACCTTAAATTCATCCTTGACCATTACGACAGATCTTCTTATGATTAATATTGCCTAAAATGTTACTTTTCATTCTCCAAATTTATTTATTATCATTATTTCTAGGTTGGGAGGGGGTCTTACATGTCCAACAGCCTCACATTAGAACATGGGCATCAATTTTACATGTTGCAATCATTTCAATATTATCTACACTCACTATCATTTCAAGTGTTAAAAATGTGCTTTCATACATGTAGATCTTTGTCCTACCCACCAATACCAAACCCTTTGTGGACGAACAAACTATTCAAATTTTCTGAATTATTATTCCCAGGTACTTTCTCGTATTATCAATATTATCACATATTATACAAAAAACGATTTAGAATGAGGAAAGCTATCTTCGTCAGCTCTAATCAGATAAGGATAAAGAGGGATTCAAGGACAAAAATGCCATATCCAGTGTGTAATAAGTATGCACAATCTAGATGACACTGATTGCATACAGCATTCTCGGCTTTCCAGATTAATTACTATATTTCAGGCTGATATTTTCACAATTGACTGCTTCAGTATATCATATATTGTGCCCGTATAATGATGCGTAATGTAATGAGGTATAATGATGATATTGATAGCATACATTTTTTTGCGCTACTGTGAATTCATGCTGCATTAGCTCCAATTTTCACTCTCAATTGCTTCCGGAGAATAAAAGAAGAATAACGTGGAGAACTGGTAAATTAACATTATGTTATTTCTACATGGATATACTCAAAGGAGCAATACAATTCCAATCTGGCAAATGGGAGCTCTGACATAGTAAAAAGGAGTATATTTCTACTAGCACCCATTCATGTGCCCTGGGTTGAGTGCAGCAAAGCGTGGATAGATATTTACGCAGGAAATTGAACACCTTGGCCATGGATCAAACCTACAATCATCCTATCAGAAGACACAAGTTTTACTTTTGACCATACATTTTTGCATATTCAATGAAATTGATTCAATCAAATTGTCATGGTCCAGTGTTGGAACTTCAACTTTAAAAATTCATAAATATTTCACAAAATGAAAGATTGAACAGGGGGGAAAAATGCAAGCAAGTCGATGTGGTGCATCGTCCCTTTCCATAAAATTGATGTGGTCTGATTCACAGCAAGACACAAAATAAATGGGGAATTTTGACAAATTGATGACTTTTTTTCATGATCAGATGCACAAAAATAAAAGCACAACTTTCGAAGGCATTCCATTGCTGCTTTTGTGTAAAACATGCAAATTAATTGCTTGTACTAGATTTCTTTGTTCCTTTTTTATTTCAAAATTGATTGGAAATTACCATTTGAGAAAACTTTCAATCAATCATAAAAAATTGTTGCGCATTGTTACACTTTGATTGGCTATATTATATAACTCTCTTTGTACATTGTGAATGATATACAATTACTTCAAACCATTTTTTTTTATCCACTTTAGAACTCTGGAACAAGAAGTTCATCGTCACAGAATAAACAATGCGTTTGGCTTCTCAAGAAGCCTGTCACATCCGATGGTTAAATATCAAACAAAATGTTTTGGATCACTTTGCATGGGAGCATAAGGACTGTACTATTTATGCAAAGGTCTATATCTTGAAGAAAAATTTGAAATCTTTTCGAAAACAATGTCAAGCATGTTAGACGAAGTTCATTGTTGATGTCTGTAGCATAAACAGATACCACTGTAATACCATACAATCCATGGTACCATCAAAACTTAAGACCTGAGAAGATTTACACTATATCAATGGAATTCAAACAGAAATAGCATGCAAGCCAAACAGATGGAGTTTGAATGTGTAAAATGTTTTCATTGGAATATCAGGAATATTCTAATCTAATCCAATAATGCAATAAGCAATCAAAAGGACATTTGACAATTAAGTGACTTTCTTACGCTCACAGCTCGCCCCCCCCAAAAAAAAAAATGAAATGTAATGACTTTTCTACTAACATTGAGAAATTAATGGTAAAGTAATCGAAATGCATGTTGAAAACAAAATGAAAAAGTCATTTTCAGATGCTTCTTAGTTTTTCACTCTATTCTAGTCTTACTTTTAACATGAAACATGCTAAAAAGTAGATTAAAAAACTTTGTTTTTACCAATGCACAGTATTTTTCATACTGGCATTCCAAGGTAACGCAACAATTTTAGGAACTTATCTTTGACTGCATGTGATGACAATTTTTATAACAATTTTGATGATGGATGATAATGGTGATGATAATGATGATGATGATGATAATGATGATGATAATGATGATGATGTTAATGATGATCATGGTGATGATCATGATCATGATGATGATTAGTTTTGGGCACATATCTACCAAATTGATTATATTGCACGTTATATTTATTTGTACTGTGGGCATTCAGTAAAAAGTTTCTTTACTTATATGAAAAATCATTTTAGGCCATCCCAGGATCCTGAAAATACTTTTGACTCCATCTCCTGCACATTCATGCTTAATGTGCAAGTCATTGGTTACATGTTTATATCTAAACAAGCAACTTCACAATAAGATCCGGCTTTCTTGACTCTGTATTGAAATCATGTAAGATGCGCAAATGTCATGTCCACATGAATGCATCAAGAGGCATCAGAATTACATCCGAAAATATGCCTATTTTGGTAACGAAACAGTCCATAAAATTAGAAAAGTTATACAAAGCATATAATTTGTGAACACTGATTATCAAGCTATGTTAAATACTTCACAGATTCTAAGCAAATTATCAACAACATACTGTCTCCGAACAAAATTATAGACATACTTTTAAACATTTCCATATTCTTTTAAGTGGAATTACCAAGGAACATTATAAGTGTACTTCCATGTGTAATTCCATGTACACATAAATCATTAATGCCTAATGTGCAAGTCACTTGTTACATGTTGGTTTATCGATACGCAGCTTTACAGTGAGATAGACTTTATTGACTCTGTATTGAAAATCACGCAAGATGTGCAAGTGTCATGTCCACATGAAAGCATCACGAGACATCGTTAAACCCCGAGCAATCACTGAGAGTAGGGCAGAAAATCAATACCAGCTATAAAAGGCAAAAAACAGCTCAGTAATTATTCATGAATCGAACAAGCCAGCAAGATTAAGTGCTGTCATTGCAACGCCTCATGACCGGGATCAATTCTACATGCGTTGATCGCAACGCCGCCTCACAATGGCACGGTGTGAAATTCAAAACAGCACACAAGTGCTCGCTCGTTGTGTACTATGTATGGATCATAACGAGGCTTGTATCACATTGAATGGCCACAATATACAAGTGTATAGAGTATAATACTAAGTATGGGAACAAAAACCCTCAATTTCACTGAATTTATGTACATCGCATGAAGTACAAATTATTTACCAAATATAGGAGGTATTCATTCTCCTGTATTATGATGTAAAAAGTCATCCATCTTGCTTTTGTGTGTTCTAATGTGTGAGCTCACTCAATCTGTGAGACCCAAGAGTATCTCTTGATTCCACTTCATCATCAATGGTATTAAACAGATTAATAACATACAGACCTTTTATACAATACATTTGGCCCTCCAAAGCTATTGCTTTGCCCATCCTGGATTTTTTTAAACTTCACACTCCAATTGAAAAAGCACAATGGCTTTTCAATCTTTTGCAAGTCTTCTCTACCTCCGAACTTGTGTGAACCGGGTTAAAAGAAAGAAAAAAATAGGTTTTTCTGACCTCTGATGCTATTTCTAAAAATCTAAATTAGAGGGCAACCAAACAATTATTGTTTTTTGCCTTTCTTTCCTTTTCTTCTTCCTTCCTTCATCTCTCCTTCCTTCCCTACCTATCTCCCCTGTCTATACCATTTATGCCATCGGTCATTTGGTATGCCTTACTTATAAGCGATGCCCTTTTCCCCAATTAGAGGCCTGTTGCCTGGCAGCAAGCTACATAAGATTGTCTGCAAACGACATATGGGGAATCCTAATTTGCTTGCAACCACATTGCAAAACCAGGGAAGAGGGTAGTCAACTATTCCTTTCTAGTTGTTATTGGTTATTGGCAATTCTACATTCTATATATTTTGCGAGTGGTTGTACACAACATGTATTTCTGCAAAGGACATACAGAGACCAAAATTAGCTAGCAACTACATTGTAAAACCGGAAAAGGGGGTGGTCAACCATGTTCCTTTCTGGTGGTTGTTCCTTTATTCTACATTCCATATATTTTACGAATGGTTATGCACATGACATACATGTATTTCCGCAAAGGAGATGCAGGGATCCTAATTTGCTAGCAACCACATTGCAAAATCAAGAATGAAGGGAGGGGGTGAGGGTGGGGTCAACTAGATGATTTTCTTGTGGCTATTGGTTATTGGAAATTCTACATTCTATATATTTTGCAAGTGGTTGTACACATTGTGTCTTGTCTTTCTGCAAAGGAAATACAGGGACCCTAATTTGCTAACTCCCACATTACAAATCAAGAATGGAGAAAGGGGGGGGGGGGCTGGGGGTCAACTATATGCCTTTCTCGTGGCTATTGATCATTGGCAATTCTTCATTCTATATAGTTTGAGACTAAATATTTCTGCAAAGGATATACAAGGATCGAATTAGCTAGCGACCATATCGCAAAATTGGGAAAGGAGGGGGAAACACGAGCTGTATGCCTTTCTTGTGGCTATTGGCCAATTCTGCATTCTATATATTTTGCGAGTGGTTGTACACATCCTATATTTCTGCAAAGGATAACCAGGGATCCTAATTTGCTAACAACCACATTGCAAAATCAAGAATGAAGGGAGGGGGTGAGGGTGGGGTCAACTAGATGATTTTCTTGTGGCTAATGGTTATTGGTAATCCTGCATTCTATATATTTTGCAAGTGTGCAGGGATTCTAATTTGTTCGTAACCACATTGCAAAACCGGAAAAGGGGAGATGTGGTCAACTACATGCCTTTCTAGTTGTTATTGGTTGTTTCCATTTTGTCATTCTTTGTTCTTCTTAAACTGTGTTTCAAGGCGATACTTGTTATAAAAGACTCTTACTTAACAAGATTCAATGGGGAGGGTTCACCATTTATCCATCATGCAAGGGGCTGTAGGAGGAGGGGTAGAAGGGGTTCTTGGCCAATAAAAGTCATTGATCTTAGTCATGAAGAATAATCTCTGACAATCTAACTGCCTATATGATTTCGGAAGGGAACTTATACCTGATAACAGCGCCATGAAAAGCATTTTTTTAATACTAAATACATGTATGTGTCTTCCCATCGGGAGGGGTGGGGGTAACCATCTACTTGCTTTGCCAGAATCTCTGTCAAGCCAAATCAAAAGCCACCCCAATGATCTGGGAGGGAAACATAAACACACCTACATGTCTTCACGTCTTTCCCATGGCTGTAGAGTCTTGGCCAATAAGATACTCGGATTCCCTAGCTTATCCAAGAATCTCCGACAAGCCGATTCGTAAACCACCTCAATGATTCCGGAAGGAAACGTAAACATAATAACCGTGCCAAGCAAAGCTATAGGTGGATGCTTCGTATGAGCAATCGTCTTCTGACCTTCTTTTATGAGATTTTTTCCTGTTACGTATTCCGAGGGAATCTTCTTCATAATCTACACACTGATCGAGGTCGGGCTTGACGTCACGGTACGAATAACAGATTAATAGAGATGTGTCATAGAGGATCCAAATAGGGCTAGGCATTGATAGGACAAGTACATCTTTCCAAAAAATGTGCCATGACATCAAAAAATACTTTTCATTCATCACATGTTCAAGGTCAATTGAATTCATTCGATTTGCCTGCAGACAACCAGAATGGCTGTGAATTGTTTGAATACTGCTTTTTATACTTCTATAGGCGTCATCTAAATACAAATGTAGAATAAATCTGGTTGAGTTTGATTCTAGCAAAAGTGTTTTTGCTCTGTGTTCCAAGCACAATCTCATACATGTTTAAATCGAATCGTTGGATATATTAGGGTACTAACAATGTGGACTGCTGAAAACAAATTAAAGGGCTTCTTAATGAGCGCTTCCACTAAATGTTCCACTGAGCATGAATACGAAAAGAGCATTTTTTTTTTAAATTAGTAATTAGTCTCCATGTTCCAAGCAAAAGCACACATGTTTAGAACAAAACCATTGGACATTGGTGGCTATCATATTGACAATTTGCACTATTGAAAACAAATAAAAGGATTCTTAATGGGCACTTCCACTAGACATGCAAAAACAAACATGGCCCCTATCATTCCTCAGTAAAATGGGACTACCTGCTTTCGACGATAAATAGCCATGGGTGATGTTAACAAGCTTAGCAAAAAATTGAAAGCTCATCAGTGAACTGGGCTAATGGTATTACCGACCCCATCATAGAAGGTGATCCTCGTAGCACTTAGGCTATAAAAGCCTACCCGACATCTTCCTTGATATACGATTCCATACTTTTTAGGCTGGCCTGCAAAGATACTTACAAAACTGGAGATCAATTCAGGCATATATCCAGAAAAAGGCTGTGGCTCATCTCAGAGATATCACTCCAGATAAAATGCTATACTAGAATGAGCAGTGCCAAAACTTTGCAAAGAAAGAAATGACATTGTAATTTTTGCAAAAACATTTCTAGAATTAATATGAACCTGAGTTACACAAGTTTTTTAATCATATTTTAGAAGTAATATTTAACAAACATTCGTTAGAACAAATAAGACATCCTCAAAAATTTGGGCTTCGCAAAACAGAGTGAAAAGAATGCCGGGGCGGACAGGGATAAAATTTAAACAGTCTGTTGGGATCTGCTTTATATACCGTATGTGCTTTCATTGTTTGTTTACTTTTATTCTATCACATAGATTTAAAGATCTGTCCAGAATAGGGTCCTAAGAATGATCCACTTTATCAAAACAGGATTCTTTAACAGCCTGAGTTTTGTCCCATCTCACCCAAGCATCCACAATTGCCCCATTTTATGGCAAACATTGCAATACAATTCATACATGTACCAGTAATGAGAGATTCAAAGCCCAAATTGAAATCTTTTCACATTAATATTTTCAGCCTCATTGCAACAAGATTTTTTGGGGTATATTCATATCTTCACTAGATGTAATAATAATAATTATAATAATAATAATGAACTAAGCGCTCTACAATTGCAGCATTATTACCCTGGCTTTAGCAGTGCAGCTATCAGGTGCATAAGCTTTTTCAAGGAATAAATTCCTACCAGGTACCCATTCACCTCACCTGGGTTAAGTGCAGCACAATGTGGATGAATTTCTTGCTGAAGGAAATTGACGCCACAGGTGGGATTCGAACTAGTCTGCAAGAACAGACCCTTTGGTTTCGTTGTGCACAAACACAGAGAGTGATACAGGGTATACACTGTGTGTCTCATTGTGTGTCTCGTGCTCTCCCCCTAGACTGAGGATAGAGCAATGCTGTATGTGTGTGATGTAGTCACACAGCGCATGCCCTGTATCATGCTCTGCACTCACATACCGAAAGTCTCGGGTTTGTGCTCGCAAACTAGATTCGAACCTACGACCCTCTGGTTGAAAGGCGAGAGTCAGAACCACTACACTACGGCGCCTTTTCTCTGGGTTACAGATCAACAAAAGGCAAATTCTCTGATTACAAACAAATGAATGGAAACATACTGTATTTTCATTTCATTACCGGTATTTGAGTTATCATATGATTACATAATCACATCTCTTACACTACAAAGTTATATGCAAGGACACAGTGATTAATCTCTTTTTCATAAAAAAAAAGGAGCTAAGGCCAATGTATACATTTAGAAAAAATATTTCACCATATAAATATTTGTTCGTTTGATACAAGTGTGAAATATTAGCCAATATCAATTTCATGTCTCTGAGAGATATTTGTACACAAGTGCATCATCACGATTTCTGTTTTCAGTATGTATAAAATCCTTAAAAGTGTTGACGAGAATCCTAAACTAAACTAGAGCATAAATACACTGACCAAATGGTCATCAACCTGTGCAGCTGATTGGCTTTCTTTTTATATATCCTTTTTTTTTTGAAAACTTAAGAAAAAAATACTTGTGCATCCTTATACAACCATCCTATAAATCACTCCTCACCCAATAACGATTACATAAAGATGTGGTGGGCAGTGGAAATGTGTATCGCCTAGGAAAGCTCCACTTGCTTTGGATATAAAGCCCCTGGGGCCACCCGCCTTCACTTCACTTGTACACTGTCGCTCCCACACAACTCATGGAAAATTCATCACGCGGATAAATCCCGACCACAGCTCCGCCCCCACAGGTTTGCGACCACCTTGCAGACGAGAAGTCAAATAGTTAGTGGACGTAGGAGTGAGGGTAGTTTATCGACAGGTGATTCTATCTAGGGAGAGATGCAACCATAGACCCATTCACATGTACTTGTCGAAAGTGGGTATCCATAAACTAGTTTCCCAAACCAGTTCTAATGGACAGTCTGTGAGCGTTCACATCTCCGCTCTCATGAAGTGGACTTCAAATCCAGCCAACGTAAAGTGGTTTTGTTGCTATGACAATGAATACAGACAGCTGGGTTCAAATCCTTCTCGCAAATTACATTACGATGTACATTTCTCTAATCCTTCATTGTCTCTGTATGTCAAGTGCACAGCAGCACAGCAGAAACAGCCAGAAGCTTGAAATATTCAGGGTGAAATTTACATCTTCTTGCACAGTTGTTCACATCACCCTCCGAACACGTTCTCGGTCACAACAATCCACCTCGCGAGGTGGACTTCCAAAATTGTTTGTAAAAGCAATTAAAACCACTTTAGGGATGGTACTACCAATCACACCTACTGCTAAACTAGTTTTTAGTTTCTAAGTGGTGCAACATCGCAGATGTGAATGGGTCTTTGACACAAACGCCCCCTCACCGCAGGTACCTATTTACTTCTGAGGCCTTTGGCAAAGGACTAAGAATAGTATCTTGATGATGGGTAACTATGACATAAACAAAACAGCTGTAAAATATACACCGACAAATAACTTTCAGTCCATTCAACCCTGCGGCAAAATAAGCTGATGTAATTGTTCATTATTATAACAAAAACAAAAACTTGTTAAAACTACGTGATTTAAATTCTTTTACTAACTTCAATTCATTGTTCCTTGTATGTACCATGTACTGAAGATATTGTGTCAATTGAATTGGACTAAATGAATAAATCTGAATAGGCGGGTTTACTTATATATTCAAATTTATGTGCGTTTAACGTAGTTACGTGGTATTCCATAGGCTGGTTGATAACAATAAGACTACAATACTTGGAATCCAGTTTGCATACATTACTTGTTGCTATGTCGGGCAAGCCTCGGGCAAGCTTTCGGGTTGTCAAGAACAACCTTTGTGTTAGAGGTATGCATAAAATTTGCATCTATTAGTAAACCCGCCTTTTGAAAGCTTCTTATATTGTGTTCTTGTGCTCTAAAGGTTATGACAATGTTTTTTTGCATGGTGACGTTTTCCATTCACATCGCCATTCTAAAAAGGATGCTGGGAATGCAGATATACATATTAAGGATACACCAAGCTGAACTAGATGAATCCTCGACCGTGCGCAGTCGAAAAATATGCCTCCGCCATTGCGCGATCAGAAATATTTGTCTGCTCAAAGAAACTGTTGACTGCATATTGATATTGTACACATTAAGTGCAAAACTTGTAGTAAAAATAGATTGCTTTTGCATTTGTATTTTGGGAGAGGGGAAGGAATGGGTAGAACATTGGAATCACAAAGAAACAAAATCTGTACAGCAGTTATGAACTTATTGCAGTAACAAACTATTTTGGTTTATTTTTTACAAATTTTTTGGCCCTGTGACCTTTGACCTTTGACCCACTGAACCTTAAATCTAATCAGTTCATCCTCACATGCTTATACATACTTGAGCCAGGTTTGATCAAAATTTGTACAGCAGTTCTTAACCTATTGCGGTAACAAGCTATTTTGGGTGATTTTTAAAGTTTTTTTGGCCCTGTGACCTTTGACCTTTGACCCACTGAACCTTAAATCTAATCAGTTCATCCTCACATGCTTATACATACTTGAGCCAGGTTTGGTCAAAATCGGTCCAGCAGTTCTGAACTTATCGCGGTAACAATGTCCGGACGCACGCACGCACGCACGCACGCACGGACACACACGGACGCACGGACAACCCGAAAACATAATGCCTCCGGCACCACCTTATGGTGGCGGAGGCATAAAAACATAAATCAATAGCCGCTGATTGTGCTATTTTTTAAGCTCAAGGTATATTTTTAAAATCTAGGTTGTATCCTCCAAGTAGGCACCATATTTTCTTGTGAAAATCTATATCTATGAGAAAGAGAGTGCCATGAACGACACAGATTTTATTTGCAACCAATAAGCATCCTAAATTTCAACTGTTCTTTCTGACAACCCAGTATACCCACAAACACCTAGTTCCTTCAGGGTGCCGACCACCAAACATCAGGGTGTTTAATTATTCACCCTTACAGCAAAATTCAAGCCCATGGACACCTACATTGCTATCAGTACACCAACCAATAGCTATCATTATATTCAATTGTTTTCTCTTTCTGGACAACCTACTCCAGAAACACAAACACCACAATCATGGCACCAACCAATAAGCATCATGATATTTAATTGTTCTCCCCTACATCTCCCAGCTGGGCAGACACGTTGGGTTGACCATAGACCTACCACTGGCACTGGTCTATGATTGCATCTTAGTGTTAGGATGATGATGGCTGGAGCGAAGGAGACGGGCAGAGACAGGTTCTATTCTC
>BQKZ01000459.1:0-25614 GCA_036244855.1 Temnopleurus reevesii | reverse complement strand
CCCCCCCCCCCCCTCCAAAAAAAATTGCTTGGATGCCCTCCATTGACTGACCCTCTAAAAATGGCCTGACTTCAACTCTTTCTTTATTTGCTTTTCACCAAAGTTGGAAAATCACAGTAAAAGTGTAAATAAACATGTGACCTGAAAAGATATTTTCAGATTCTCTTTGTTTTTTCATCCCCTTTTAGCCCTTATTTTCCTGTTGAATGTTACGAAAAATGTATAAAAAGATTTTAAAAAACAACAATTTCCATCGACCGACACTTTCTTTTTCAAAAATGGCACTAGCGGGCATCCAAACATTTTCTTTTCTATCCTAATGATAGGGCCTCGCTTTGTCACTTTGTGCTAATTGTATTACAGTAACATGTGTGTTCAGGCAACAAACACTGTCAACTATAGTCATAGTAAATCATGGAGTTAGAAATTTAAACAACTGTTCGACAAGTTTCTTGTCCACAGTGTTGATTAAAATTGTGGGCAAAGTAGGAAATCATGTGATTTATAATCTAACCAACCTCACATTGCACAAAATATAAATTAAACAAATATTTACCCCCTGGGGGTGTACAGAGAATGATAAACACAAAAGCTTTATAAAAAAAAAATCAGCAGCAAAAAAAAAATGTAAAGAAAAGGAGATGACGCTAAATTTGGAAAACTTTGTAATTTCATGATCTAGAGAAGATATGAAAATAGAATTTGAAAAAAAAATTCTAATGCATCTTTTTAACAATTCTGCTTTAATGAATAGGTCAAATATGACCGAGTATGAACTATTACTAATAGTTTCATTGAGTTTTATAGTTTGTTTTAGTTTCTGAGTTTTAGAATGATACATGGACGAAATAAGAGTTAAAATTCCGTGATGATCTAATGAAGATATTAACAGAGACTGCATGAAAAATATATAAAACAAAGAGCCATCTTTTATAGTCCATCGACTTCTTTACACCACCCCTCCCCCTTCCTAGAGAACAACTAATGAAAAATAAATGAAACTGAGCTATCAATAGACAGAAGGATCAGTCTTTCAGATGGGACAGAGTCTGAATAAGAGCGATAAATTCTTAAGAAAACATTAACATAGAATTGATTTTGTTTTCCATATCAAAGTGGACATTGTTTGTATAGTTATTCTTTGTACAACAACATTCTTATTCACTCATAAAAATTCACCCTTTGGAGAATATGTCTAAAGTGAGTGTCTAAAGTGAGTGTCCTTACTAAATATATTAACACAATATTTGTGATATGTCAGGACAAATGACCTACATCCACTCTAAAATAAATAATTAAATGGATTAATAAAGGAAATAAAAAGCATCGCCCTCTGGGAAAATAAGTCTGAGGTGAACGACTCTGAACTCTCGTTAGACCTATCCCATCAGCCTAATGGACATTTAGTTGAGACAAGGTCTAAGTGCAACAGAGAGAGGGGTCAAGTGGGAAGGTCAAATATAATCGCTTCTCAAAAGACTAGATTTCATTTTAATCTGTCTCCTCCCAAGTGGCGCTAGAGGATTTAAAGGTAGTAGTCAAGTTCGGATAAGGTAAAATGGACACAGCTTCATATCCAATAGCACTGATTTATCATAAAGAAGTGGGCGAAAGCATTTTAGCTAAAATATATCCTATGTGTCACTTTAAGCAACGGTCTTGGCTTGGAATGATTCCTCACTTTATTTTTGTGTGAAACCAAATGTATTACAATTCTTTGGAAAGGAAAGAAATCTATCTTAATTAAATCGTTTTCGATTTGTTTAGAAGGATGTGGGTTTGAATCAAAGTCTTGGGGTCAATTCCCTTCAGTAGGAAAATGTTCCAAACTGTGCACCATTCTTCCCAGTATCAAGAAGTAAATTATCCTTCATAAATATCAGAACCTAACTCTGCTAAAGCTGGGGTAAAATGCTACAATTCAAGGGATGGGGTTAAGAATTGATACACAAAATGGTACATTTTGACATCCTGAAAAGCAAGTGCACATTTTACATTTCCCTTTTCAAATGCTTACATCACTTATCACTATGAGCTGAAGGGACAAATGATTTATTATTATTGTTTGCACTGTGAGTGAAAGGACAAAGTAAAGAACTGCCATCCAGGTATTAACAATAGCTAGAAGCCCAAAAGAAATTTCCTTCCCTCTTATTCTGTAGAGAAATGTTTAATTGGTGTGGTACCTGGCTGGTGTATGAATGTGGAAGCTACTTTCTTTTGTGTTCACGAAGCTATTTTTTGCTTTTATCTTTTATTTTTTACTTTGTCCAAGTCCTTTGGCCTCTCTGCTCACAGTACATAGCTCCACATATCTGCTCAATTCCATTTCCGTGGAATGCACAGGGGTCTCTATAAAGCCTTTGCAACAAGATCCAGTGCTAATCCCTGGCATTTAAACCCAAATTCAAATGACAAACCAGGCAGAGGTTCCCATAAACAAAGCGCTAATCCTTGGTGTTTGATTTACAGGAAGAGGCAATTTGATTCAGCGCCAAGTGAATCTTCACGTGATTATTTGACAAATCGAACTTGCATTGGGTTTTAAATGAAGAAGCAATGATAGAGGACTGAAAGTGAGATGGGATTGAGGATGAGGTCTCATAAATTTGAATCCTGTTTGCATAGAGAGGAACTACCTTGATCCAATATTTTCAAGCATGCGTACAGTCTGATCCATCAGGTTCCTATGCCTTTTTCTTATTTATGCAGACTTTTTTGCAACCCTTTAAACTTGGGGCAGGTGTTTATAAGTTGAAGTCCTTTTTTCCACATCGCAATGTGTGTAATCAAAAATCCCCCTCCACCATAACCCCCCTCCCCTCCCCTGAACAAAAAAAAATTTACCCCCTCTTCATCAACTAAGCCTTCACCTTGAGGACAGTGTTAACCAGTTGGAGCCCTCCCCCTTTCCGCACTACTATGCATATAATCACAAACCTCGTCCCCCCCAACGCCATAACCCAACAATTTCACATTACTATATACCTCATCATACCCCCAACACCAACTCCCCCCCCCCAAAAAAAATGGCCAAACAATATTTACCCCCGTTCCATCAACTACATGTAGGCCTTAACATTCAGGCAGTTGAGGTCCTCTTAACACAAAACAAGGTGCCTTATCACCTACCCCCTTTCACCCCCCCCCCCCCCAAAAAAAAAAGAGAAATAATTGACCTGACAATATTTACCACCGATCCACCAACTTAGCCCTAACCTTGGTGCAGGTGTTTACAATTTGAAGTCTCCTATACACATCACAATGTGTCTAATCATACATGAATGCAAGTCTCATGCCCTGCATGCCACGGCATCGATTGAGGAACGTGACGCAAGCGATGTGTGCGCCACTTTTCAGAGAGTTGACTGCATGGCACAGTTTCGTCGTTCGAGATACCTACGTACGTCTCGGGACTTGTGTATGTTTTGAGTATTATGAAGCCTGAATAGTACATGTAGCTTGCTCTTTTAAGAATGCACTTTTTGCTGGCAGCACAGGAAAAATATACCTATCTTTGTGTGAAAATGCTTTCATATCAACCCATGTCCACACATTGGCCATACTGCTCTACATTTTTCTTTGTAAATGCGATATGTGAATGAAAGTCTTCCTAATGAGATGAAGTGGATAAATATTCTGTTCAATTATCAAAATAAACAAATAAATTTGACCTCATCAATCTAATCAACCCTATTTAATCAATCAAAACAAACTTTATCTTTACAGCAATCTCAGGCTGTTAATAAGAATACATAATCAATTTAAATGACTACTTGTCATTGCCTTTCATTTACATTTGAAGAGTATTACAATTTGCTAATTTTCTGACTGTTGCATTGTAAACATTTCTGGTAACATTGACAATATATAGCTTTACACTTTGTGTAATGAAAATTAAGGCATCTGTGTAAACCAAAAAAAAATCAAAATTCAAGATATGTTATAGAATTCTCTTTTTTCAATAATAAAAACTTGTATTGATGGTAATCGAAAGTTTTAAAAAAAAAGTTTTTAACAGACAAAAAATTGCATTGAAACTTTGTCCTTTACCATATTAATTGATCAAGAAATGTTAAAAAGTCCTTTCTATTCATCAACGATAATTATAATCTGTGTTAAATTAACCTCTGTTTACAAGTACCTATTGAGACAGACTGGAACAGTGAAAAAGCTTCATAATTGGTAGACTAATATTGGTTAATTAAGGAGCAATGTTTGAGTTCCAAAAATGATAGAAATGGGAGTGTCAGGAGTCATTTCCCTTTCCTTTCTAAGGCCCTTGTTTCCCTTTAAATTCACTACAATCATATCGCCTTTGAGTTCACAATATGTGGGCCTAGAATAATAGCTTCTTCACAGATTCAAGTTCAGGTGCATTCCGATGCCTTATTGAATTACACTACATAAATTGCACAGCGTGAGATGAATTGTGATCCTAGCTACTGAGCGATTACAAGTGACCTGTACAATATGCTATTATAGATGCATTGATTGACACCCAATTTGAGTTTCTGGATAGTGGATTAGAAATATAGTTGGAAGGTATGCAATACAGGAAGGCCTAAATTATTGTTTGCACTGTGAGTGAAAGGACAAAGTAAACAACTTCCATTTATGCTTTCACAATAGATTCACAAAGAAATTCACTTCACTCTTATTCTGTAGAGTAAAGTCAAACATGTGTTGCATCATATTTTGTGTTTGCCCAAAGACAAAACTTTGTATTCAACTCTTAACACATAAAATGGTTTGAAAATTAAAATGTAAATGCACACGTCAAGTTGCTAGGTTGGACAATCATTGTAGCTTGCCTTGCATTACATGTGATCCTCAACCCTTCTATAGAAATGCGATCATATGTAACCTGGGTTAAAAAATACTTGCAAATTAAAAGCTAAACTAAGATGTGTGCTCAAAATTTGACTGCATTACGAAAGTGGTCCATTCATACACCTCCAAAAAGAAACTAGACATTCAATTAATAGCGACATGGGACAATACAATGTGTGACATACATGTACACTCCCATTTACTTAAACACTCACTGGAAACTAGTCACAATCAGTCTGAAGAAGCTAGCTATTATACTGTGCGAAAGGCTCATAAGTAATTAAAGAATGATTTTGTAATGAAGAATATTTCATCAATAAACTCATCTCTACCAATGAGATGAGCCTCGGGTTCAACAGCTTATTGCACAAGATTGGAAGGTTCAGGGTTCTGACCTCTAGTTGTACTTACTGTTTTAGGATGAGAATTTCATTCTCCAACGTATCCTCCTTTCCTCTGATCTTCCTCTTCTCTATCTTCTTTATAGCTCTACATTCTCCTCTCTTTCTATCCTCTGCTACCACTACTTCTGAGAAAGCCCCTCTGCAGAAAGAAAGAAAAAAAGAAAGAACAATTTTTGTTAATATTCTGCATCAAATACCTTTTGTTCTCATACAGGCCGGGTTTCTCATTGATTTATGTTTGTGGTTCATTGCCTTCAAACATACATATAGTCATATTGCAGTCATTCATACTGTCAATATGAATATATATATATATTGTAGAACAATATTTGGAATCCAGTTGACATAGAATATTTGTTGCTATGTCAGGCAAACATCAATGCTTCATGTTGTTAAGAATAACCTTTGTATTAATGTTTATATAATATTTGCATCTTCTAAAAATACGTATCTTAATAATATACTTATATGTATGATATGTAAGACAGATTCCAATAAGTAAAAAAATTGATGTAAAAGCAAAAAGAGGTAAAGTGGAAACTTTGTCAAAAGAAACATGTTCTGATTTTAGCATTAGCAACTACCTGTTCAAACATAGCACCCATATATCTGCACAAAACCAGCAACCACATACCCATATACATGTACATGCAGCCACAAACCCATTTGGCAAATTGCTGTAAAGTAATGAAAATGAGAGGACCACAACTGCATTTCAAATGTATTCTTCTAAATCAATCCACTTTGATTGCACAAAATGAATGTTTCCAACAAAAAAAAAAACATTTAGAATGTTTCATATGAGTCTCCTGAGCACGTTCTTCATGTATAATGAAGTAATTCTACATTTTCATCAGATTTCAGAATGGCTGATAGCCTGTCTCTAATGAGAATGTACTCATGACAACCTAGTCCAGTTGAGGACTGTGTTCCAGTAGCACCCATCTCCAACCATACAGGATGCTCAATCAGATGTGTATGTGAGACCCTGTGGTTGAATGCTATCTAGTCCCTGTGTGTTCAGGCAAGAGGGTGTTATCAGAACACAGAGTCTTCAACTAAACTGATGACAACAACCACTTTTCCACTTTCTACTAGATGGTCAACAAAGACAGGTTTTGCTCTAATATCTCATTGTGTTTTAATCCTTATATAATGACGTACTTGCCCATGGAACACTCCTCAAGGAGCTAATTATATTGATTTTTTGCTGTATTGTCCCCATGCAACTTATTGTTGATCTTACAGTGTTGAGTTGTACATGTATCTGAACTTTTTAGACATCAAAAAAAGGCTTGAGAAATGGAGAATGTGCAAAACAAATGATTACCTTGCCAAACACAAGTAAACAGATGACAATTCAATACAGCTAGGAAGTATGTTAACACCTATAGAGGTTGATATTAACAAACGAAGATATTATGTCAGTTTGTCTACATGATTCATTTTCTTTTCAAACTATAAAACAACCTAAGACTAAGAGATATAATTTTGTATCATACATGCACAAAATTTTGAATAAAAGTATGCTTCTCTGTGTAAGAAACTTTCTAATTTTCATGTCATCATTTTCATTTTATTTTTGTAATCAGCTTTTCTACTTGTGTGTGTTGATATAAAGTAAACCAAATCTGTAGATTATTGCTCCAAATTCTGATTAAAATAATATACTGAACTCTTCCTGACATAATTGTCATTAAAATGGTGATTTTTTTAGCACTCCAGAAATGCTAAATGAGTACATTACATTCATTCAATTTTTATTTTCAAATTCTATTTTTTAACATTAATTTATAAATGATGGCAAAATATAAGCTGTAACCTCAGAAGAGATTTTTTAGATGAAATGAAATATCCTGTCAAGAAGTATCAAATTGTGTTTTAGGATACTTTGATCGTCATCCTTGTGCCTAAACATGATCTAAATGCATAATCTATTTCCGAAAAATTAAGTCGAACGCCTCTTCAATGCTTCTTTATAATGCTATTCAAATTGGAACCGGCATATTATTGTTGTGTCTTCACTGTTCAATACACGGTGTACGGCTTTATTGTCCATGACCGACTTTATTTTCCGAAAACAGTTTTAATTGTGTTCCTATCTAATATTCATTGTTTGTTTATAGATATTCTGCCGGATGTGGTAGGTTAAAACGAGACTGAAACACTAATGCAACTACTATGATTATCAAATTTGTTTAGTGAATCAAAATTTCTC
The DNA here is from genome assembly GCA_036244855.1 of Temnopleurus reevesii. Lineage (NCBI taxonomy): Eukaryota > Metazoa > Echinodermata > Echinoidea > Temnopleuroida > Temnopleuridae > Temnopleurus > Temnopleurus reevesii. The sequence continues at coordinate 18,159 of BQKZ01000459.1, read as the reverse complement.
TTTAAATGTTTATTTTTACTTTTCTTTTCTTTTTCAATTGTTCTGATCTGGTTAAGATAAAATCAATCTATATCCCATATCTTATTTCAAGAGAACTTTAATTTAAAGAGCATTAAATATAAATTAATCATACACTATCATATCCAATTCTTTATTAAACATGTAGTAAAAGAATAATTTTGTATTAACTGATGGATGTAATTGTAACCTACATATTAAGATTTGAATGACCTTTTACATCATATAAATTCTAATTAATTTCATGTCTATATTAATAGAAACCATTACTTGTTTTTATTTACGACCAATAGGAGAGCAATTTTTCTTTTTAATTTGGCATTTAGCCCAAATAATTCTGGTAGTTGGCTACTAATTCATCCAAAAATGAAAGAACTGGCAAATAAAAATTGATAGCTGTACTTTGTGCTTGAAGAATGTTTGATAAACACTCAAGAATTACAAAACCTATCAACAAGAATCTCCTGATTCAAATTATTTCTAATTCATAATCTATATAAGCCAGGAAATTTAACCTTACCTTTATCTTCTTAATGTGAAGATGTAAACTTTCAAAGTCCATTTCCGTATTTGTAATCCAAAGTTTAATTTTCATGTACAAGTTAATGTTTGGACGATTCATAAACAAACCAAGCCCTACCAATTAAATGTCATTACATACTGTTATCACTAAATAAGAAGGTTCTTGCTTAATTAGGATAAAATAAAACTAGAAAGCTGATAACTAGAAAAGGAATATTTATGTTCTTAGACTTTGAGAATCTTTCATAATTGTCTTAATTGGTTAAATGAAAGTAAATACATGTACATGAATGTTGAGCTATATTTGAGGTTTGAATTACTATTTTCATGATTGAACAAAGGATAGGATTGTGAAACATGAGCAATTGAAACATTTGGCTCCACCAATCACTCATAAACCCCATACCTGCATATGCATATAATGAAAATCAGGCAGTCACACAGTTTTGCTTATCAGTGGTGGCAGAGCACAATTTAAATTTCCATGCTTGTTTAAAATGCTTAGTGAATTTTTATGCAAATTTACAGGCAAACAAATGCTATACCATCCTGTAAAATGGAGTGAATAATGATACTAAGTTTAAAATAAGGGCAATATTTAAAAAAAAAGAGTTTGTTTAATTTGATATCAATTTGATTTATTCATTATGATAATCATAATCATTATAACTATGAATCATATTTGTTATCACTCTTTTCCTTATATTTGTTATCACTCTTTTCTTTATTTGATAGAATATAAAGAGTACAATCCACATGATGATGATCCACCTCAGAGGATTAAAATGCATTCAGATTTGTCTATTTGGAACGTTGCATCTTGCCATGCATTTTCAGTAATGCCTCAGGACCTTTCTTGACCCAATAACAAAAAGAAAACAAGAAGAACCTTCGTGATTAAAATAACTCCCATCTCATAAGGCAAAGAAAAGAAAATAATTGTTTGCCATTGCTCTCAACCATCCATCCCACTGAAAATGGCAAGACTTTTTTTTCTGTTATTTTTTTTTACTTTTCACTTAAACGATAATTAGAGTAAAATCATAGAAATATGTGAAATGCAAAGCTAAAGATGTGCTTTAGCTTTCATTCCCTTCAAACTTCTTATCTCTGAGTCTTATTTTTCATATGATATGTATCCTCAAAATTGAAAGAAACTAGAAAAAACACTTTTTGCAACCTAACAACGCTATTTTTCAAAAATGGCATTCGAGGGTAACAAAACAATCGTTTTTTGGCCTCAAGGGAACTTCACACTACATTATTCTAGGTATCAGCTATGACAACCTGTAAATTCTGTAAACTTGGTTAAAAATTGCTACTCTATGATGCATGATGTATCTGGTGCAGAGCACTTAGGATTATTTCATCACGATTTCCAGGCAATGTTTCCTTTATCCATTAGCTTTAAGATCACCTCTCAACACCTTATAAGTAATGTTTTTATCGTACGATCCCGCTTTATATTCCGAGCGTGACCCGCGAGTCGAAAGTCCCCAAAGCCTATAGCTCCGAGGAGCTTCAGCGTGTATACGGAGCAGGTTTTATTCCGATAACAGCTGATAACCTACCAACTTTTCAGCTTTTATGAGACTGGAGTGCTTGAACTTTGGTATTAATACACGAGTGATGGAGCAGAGGCATGATGTTATGGTGACCACTGCACTTTCAAGACATGGCCTGTTCCCATTGCTGCATTCTACATGTATCAATATTATGCGCAACCTTTCACATCCTACGAGTGATGAAGGAGAGGCATGATGTTATGGTGACCACTGCACTTTCAAGACATGGCCTGTCCCCATTGCTACGTGCTACATGTATTTTACATGCATCCGTGTAGCGCACAGCCTTTCACATAGATGGAGGAAAAGCATACTGTAAAAGACCATATTTTTGTGTACGCCAGTTTTGGCGATTTCACTTTTCACACATTAGCAAATATTACTTTCACATTTTTGAAAGATTATTGTACACAAGTCGGTGGCCATTTGAATGAGTGGAAGTTTTGGCATGAATTCATCTTAATGAAATTCACAAAAATAACACCCCACATAAATTAACCACTGCACTTTCAAGACATGGCCTGTTCCCATTGCTGTATTCTACATGTACTTTGCATGGATCAATGTAGTGCACAGCCTTTCAATTGCGCAAGAGCAAGAGATGGAGGAAAAGCATACTCTAAAAGTCAATATTTTTGCATACGTGAGTTTTAGCGATTTCTTAAATTTTTAATCTCTTTACACATTAACGAGTTGATATTTTCATGTTTTTGAAAGATTATTGTCTATGGACATCCTAATGAGTGAAAATCTTGATGAATTCATGGTCGCAAAATTCACAAAGATAAAACCCCAGAGTAATTGATCAATGTATTTTCAAGACGTGGCATGTTCCCATTACTGCATGCTTCACGTACTCTGCATTGATCAATGTTGTGCGCAGCCTTTCACATTGGGCAAGAGATGGAGGAAAAGCATACCGGAAAAGCCAATAATAAAGTATATATGCTTCAGAGATTTTACTGAATTTCAGATGCTTTCACATGATAGTGAGCTGTTCTTTTCATGCTTTTGACAGATTATTGTACACAAGTCTATGGGCCTTCTAATGAGTGAAAAATTTGAGTGAAAAAAATTTGCGAAAGTCATTAAAATAAAACCCGAGCGAAAAGTTCAATTTTTGCAATATCATGTTAATCAATATATTTTCAAGACATTACATTCTATTCATCTTATTCTGAATTCATTTGCTTGGAAATGTACTACCTTGTTAGCTAAAATAATGGCTAAATCTTGAAATGCCTAGCACAATGTTGGCAGCCCTGCCTTCCACACAGTGCAAACTGCCCTGCATCAGGTTTCCCTTGTGTTTAACAGCAACATTAAACGGGATGCAGAAGCAAACATTGCATGCGCTTGAAGTTGCAAGTTACCGCCATCGTCTTGGCAGAGACATGAGCGGCAGTAGAAACGCATTCCTGCTGTGTTCTTGTCAGGTTGTATTTGCATTCGTACAAACAGAGGAATGCCTCGAGATGTTGAATGTTAAGTGTTCAAATGCCCTTATGGAGGATTNCATTCTACATGTATCAATATTATGCGCAACCTTTCACATCCTACGAGTGATGAAGGAGAGGCATGATGTTATGGTGACCACTGCACTTTCAAGACAGGGCCTGTTACCACTGCTGTGTGCTGTACTATGCATGCATCAGTGTTGTGCACAGCCTTTCACATGGAGCAAAAGATGTAGGAAAAGTATACACTGGTGAATCCAGTTACCGGACACTTTAAAATTTCACAATACTTTGTCAACATATTTCAGCTATTTACAACCATGAAAATAAACAGAAATGTTTTCAGATCTCATTTACGTTACAAACACTCCAAATTTGCTGTAATTGCTTGCGCTTCAACATGCGCCCATTCTTCTGTAAGTGGGCGATTTAAATTCACATCCGATCTTACCATGCTGTCCGGTAATTGGATTTCCACTATACAGTAAAAAACAAAATTTTATTGATTTCCAGTGAATTTTGGACCTTTTCAGACATTAGCAAGTTGTTATTTTAACGTTTTTGAAAGATTATTGTACACACGTCTATGGGGTCTTCTAAAAAGTGAGTGACAATTGGTAAATTCATGAAAATAAAAACTCTAGCAAAAAGTTTGGTTTATAAAGTATCATGTTAATCAATGCATTTTCAAGACATGACATGACATTCTATTCATTCTATACTGAATTAATTAGCTTGGATATGTACTACCTTGCTAGCTAAAATAATACCTAAATCTTGAAAATTTCTCACTCAATGTTGGCAGTCCTGCCTTTGACACAGTGAAAACTGCACTGCATCAGGTTTCCCTTGTGTTTAACAGCAACGTTAAAAGCGATGCAAAGGCAAACATTGCACGCACTTAATGTTACAAGTTACCGCCATCGTCTCGGCATAGATATGTGCGGCAGTAGAAACGTATTCCTGCTGTGTTCTTGTCAGGTTGTATTTGCATGCGTACAAACAGAGGAACGCCTCGAGATGTTGAATGTTAAGTGTTCAAATGCCCTTATGGAGGATTTGCAGATGGAAAGATTAGCCAGTTTTGGAGCGATAGTAACCCTGCGAGGATAAAGACCCGTAAATGCAAATGGTGTTTAGTGAGATGAGTTTTAAATCATTGTTTTTTGAGGTGTTAATGTCATTATTTCTTGATAAAACGATCAGTGAAGTGGATACAAATAGGGATCTCCCTTCTTTATCAATGTAAAACAAGTCTGTAATAAGAATAAAAAATCAGAAATATATGAAAAAGCATCCTGTAAAACTGCCAGCAATTTTGCTAGCTTAAGTTTTAGCTATTTCACTGAATTTCGGACCTGTTCAGACATTAGCAAGTTGCTATTTTCATGTTTGTGAGGCAATCATTACACACACTTAATGTTGCAAGTAACCGCCACATCTCGGCGCAGACATGTGCGGCAGTAGAAACACATTCCTGCTGTGTTCTTGTCAGGTTGTATTTGCATGCGTACAGACTACAGGAACGTACGCCTCGAGATGTTGAATGTTAAGTGCTCAAATGCCCTTATAGAGGGATTCACAGAAGGAGAGATTAGCCAGTTTTGGAGCGACGGTACCCCTGCGAGGATAAAAGACCCATAAATGCAAATGTTGTTTAGTGAGATGCATTTTAAAGTATTGTTTTAATACCATAATTTCTTGTTAACCTATTGACTACTGGAACCGAGTTGCCCTACACAAAGTCTATAGGAATTACAGAATTCAGTAGTTAACAGATACGAGGGGGCATGGAAAGGGACAGAAAAAATTGTCTCCCTCCTTAATCAATGTCGAACAAAAATGTAATTGAAAAGGAGGTTTTGGAAATAGAATTTGAAAGTAATAATTTTTCCATATCTTTGCAATATTTTTGTACCAATTTAATATTGGTTAACCAAGTTATGCATGAATGGCCAAACCGTATTTGGAAAGTGTAAAGTTTATAAAATGTTCTAGGGTACTTTGGAGTAAAATAAGATGGTAATTTGGTAATTCTGATTCTGGCGCATGTTTAAATACCTTTTTCATTCATAATATTCACTTTTTTCTTGGCAAATGTGTGGCAGTTATTGCATGAAATTAATATCCTGGTTCTCTTATCAAAAAATATAAGAAATAAACCCTAAAAAATAGTCAAAATGGAGGCAAACAAGCCCATTAGGGACAGGTTCAATCTATGTCTATCTCTAATGACATGATGATATGAATTGTGAATGAAAGGCCATGGGTTCGCACACAGGCCTTTTGGCAGCTACTCACAAACACATTTGGCATGCATTTTTACTAAACGCTCTGTCATCACCCTAATCATTAACAACCCCATAGGGAGAGAGGCTATGGAAACAGCACACATGTAGGGTTGTCCAGGCGTCACGAGCAATTTGTAGAGTTTCCACCGATCCCATGCTGGTCAAGTACTTTTATGAGCCCTGACAGCTTCCACTGGCGAATCTATGGTGGCTGTGAAATACGCTAAATGAAAGGCCAAGTACAGCATGTTGTGAATTTTGTGAATAGTTGATGAAATATGAGATTTGGTAATGTAGTTCGTGAGCTAAAGCACAAAGTTTGCGGCCAGGGACACAAAGTTTTCTACCTTGGTCCAAATTTTGCAGTCCTGGTGACAAACTCTGCATCCCAGGTTACAAACTTTGCATCTCAGAACATGAACTTCACATCCCAAAATCTCAAATTCAGAGCCATCATACTAATTTGCAGCAGGAAAGACAGGAATGTACTGGGGGGGGGGGGGTTCTGGATATTGTTAGGCTAAGGGGATACAGAAACAAGACTGACTGTGTAGACATTGGTCTCTTGTTGAGTATGCTTCAGGGCAGCCATACCGATTTGCGGCAGGAAAGACAGGAATGTACTGGTATGGTTATGGATGGTGTTAGGCTAAGAGGATATAGGAACAGGACTGCCTGCGTGGACCAGCCGAGTCTCACAGCTGGAACCACTATGATAGGGGAGTTGAGGTAGCGGTGAAGGGTGTTAAACGGGTTACATACTTGAACTTCTTCCTCAAAGGAAGTACACAAGCATCATTACAATGTTGCACTGTGGGTAAACCCATAGTAGGAAGTGTTTGGTGGATGTATTTTTACCCAAATAATTTGGAGCGATGGATTGCAGAGTGATAGGTCCACCACAGTAACCACATCCACCATCATCACCACCATCATCATCTTCATTATAAATGTATCAACATCATCATCACTGGTCATCATCACAGTGGATTCGATCTGCTCTATTTTCTTCTTTTCTGTTTTATCCATTATAATCATCATCATTATTATCATCATATCATATCATCCATCATCATCATCTTCTTTTTGTTACCCTTCACCACAACCACATTCACATCTATAATAATTATCCACCATCATCATCATCAGCAGCATCACCATCATCATCGTCATCAGCATCATCATCATCATCATCATCATTACCATCATCACCACTACCATAATCACATATATAATCATCAATCATCGTCATCATCGTCGTATCATCATCACCATCGTCATCATCATCCATCATCTTCTTCTTCCCCTTCACCACCACTATCATAATCACATCTATCATCATCATCATCATCACCACCACCACCACCACCATGAACAGCACCACCACCATCATCATCCTCATTATCACCATCATAGTTATCATAACCTTCACTACCATTAACATCATCATCATCAACAATAACTTTATATTCACCATAATCACCACCCATATCTCTGGTCTGCTAAGTAAATTTATCTCAAGAAATCTGAATTTTATCATATCACTTTATACCTCTCGCGTGAAAACAACACACAATTAGTGTCCATTATTAATGTTCACTTGACTTTGTCAAGGAAGATGTAATTTATTGATACTGACAATGAGAGTGTCAGTGCTCTGTTTCTTGGAATCAAGCCCTTCATTAAAAATATTCACGCCTCATGAGATTCGAGGGCCTGATAAAACCTACAACCTAATCTACAATCCAAGCATCCGTCCTTCTCTCAAAATGGCTAGAGCAATCATTCTGCATGTACATTGAAGCTACCTAATGATTTGTTTATATTCATGGATATTGTTAACACTCATTGACTTGAGAATAATGCTTCACGGTACAACGAGTTATCTTTCTTGGAAATGTGAGTGGTCCTGAAAAGGACCTACCCACTCTCGACGTTTCGATGAGCATGTTCTCATCGTTTTTCTCATTCTTCCACGAGTGAAACCTTCAAACAATACTCATTGACTTGCATTTTCTGAATTGTCCAGGTTGACAAACTGTGCCATTCAAAATATTTTTCTTACCTGTTATCACTATAAAGTTACTTGTACGTTCAATGGGCTCAGTGTGATCATTATTTGGACCATAAAAATTGTTCTGGGCTTTTACAGGTACCAAGGAAAATAGGTAGCACTGGAAATTGCGCATCCCATCTGCTTCTTGATACCATTCTTATTCAACTAGGCAGCATAAAAGATGAGAGTTGCTTACTGCAATTTTTAAGCTCCAACAAATAATCACCTTGATTATACCTCTGGCTAGTGAAAAGATGGTGATGCACGTACATGCTTGATAATTAAGAGAAAACATGATTTTATGAAAAAATGAGGTTTGGGGGAAGACTTGGAAAATAAAGCTCTACAGTCCTAAAAGTAAAAGAATGTCAAGCTTAAAGATGCTTAGTGTTGGGGTCATCAGAGAAGACTGATTTACTCACAAATAAACATTTGTTATCTAATGAAGATGTGGGCTTAGTGACTCCATCGATTTTTGGTATGAAGCATTAAACATGTTGGCTGGTAACATCCCACAGCTGTCACCACATTTATACTTCCCATCACGCAGGGCCTACAGTTACACACTCGTAATTGAAGGCAAATCACCCAAAAGCCTGCAAGATATTGATCCGCAGGTACCCATTGATTCCATGATTAAAGCAATATTGATGGATGTTCATGAATGATTATTCATCTCTTGCTATTAGTAAATCATTATACAAATTTTATTTAGAGAAAGGATGACCTGATATTTTTTTTTATCTTTGGAACTACTTGAGACAGCGAAAGCAAAAAGAGGCAGCTTACCTCTTCAAGGGAATATGGAAAGTATGGATTAATGGCATGTTGATATGTTAGGGTTAATATCTCAACAATGAGGCAGTCATGAGAACCCTATGGCCCGTATTCTGATGTCAGGTTTAACTTAAACTAGAGTTTAAATCGGTGGTTTGAGTATGGGAAGCCAAAAGAGGCTTGAATCTTTAACAGTCTGTGTTTAATTTACCAGCACATTTAGCATTCATTGTATTAAAAACTGTCTTGGAATAAAAACTAAGACAGTTTTCTGCATTATTAGAGCATGGGAAAAGAGAGCAGTTAACATAAGAATTATACAGTTTAAATAAAATGTTGGCACTTTTGGCTACCCATACTTAAATCACAGATTTAGACTAGATTTTAAGTTAAACCTGATATCAGAATATGGGCTATTGTTTTCATGATCTAATACATGAGTACCTCTTTTCACTATCCTGTGAATCAACCCTCTACAAAGTGTTTCATCAAGCTATTCAAAGAAAGACTTATAGGAGTCAACTAACTTTCTTCTATGTACATGTTCACTGACGATATGAAACATCGACAAGATTCAACTTGTGTAGATGTGAGCTTCGTGACCCCATTGATTTTCTTCATGAAGAATTCAAACTGTTTGGTTCTAATATCCCAATGCTGCCACCAAATTTACACTATATTCTCAAGACAAATGCATATAGAGCACATACATGAGCATTCCACATGGTAGATATACCAGTCAAACTACCACATTTTTGCATATATAGTCCACACAAAGCCATAGCTGTGGCTTTCGACACTTCTCTAATGCTTGCAATTTGGTCGAGTGTCTTCTACAGGCGGAGAAAATTTAATGTGCCATGCGTAGAGTAAGTGAGAACAGCAGTGGAGCCGCTGAGCGCATACCCTAGAAATTGACCAATGTGGCGCCAAGGCCTGAATGTGTTGCACTATCCTTCGCATACCAGTCATCGCTTATGTAACTCTTACACACAAGAGCGATGGGTCGATTCTAAATGTACTACTGGACGCATACTGGATGTTGAGCATGAGCAGACTGAAATTAATGTCAATTTGCAACAACTCTCTGTCATACATTTCCATCTTTATGTTCCGTTGAAAGTCATATGTTAAATGTTGTAAATGCAATACAGTTTCATTTGGGATATTTCCAAAAATGCACAACTTCATTTAAAAATTCATAAATGAGTTTGAGAGCGATCCCTAAATTCTTCAGCCTAGTGTATAATCAAGGGTAATATTTTGTTGGAGATTAGAAGTAGATTAGCTTAAAATCGCAGAGTTAGCAATGCTCATAAATGGGACACTGGATATTTGGTACATGCATACATGTCTACATGTCTACATGAGTTTGAGAGCGATCCCTAAATTCTTCAGCCTAGTGTATAATCAAGGGTAATATTTTGTTGGAGATTAGAAGTAGATTAGCTTAAAATCGCAGAGTTAGCAATGCTCATAAATGGGACACTGGATATTTGGTACATGCATACATGTCTACATCGCAATGCAATGTATAAGGAAACAAAATTCAGGGGTGATAAACAACTAAATGAAATGAAATTGAAAATGAAAATGGATTTTTCTATAGTTTATCAATACGAGTTCAATCTCACTTCACGTCTTTTGGACAGTAAATTTCAATCAGAATTGTACTTCAATTCATATATCATGTGTAATAAACACTGCAATAGTACACCAATCCAACTTGTCAAATTTCCAAAATACACCTTGTCATTTTCCAAAAAATCTAAATACATGACCTTTGCATTCAATGCCTCATCAATTGAAAACACGACCCCCGCTCTTTTTCATCTCGGCCGCTCTCCTCATCCTCCTCAATCTCCCCTCCCGCTTGATTGGTCGATATCTGGGCGCTAAAATCCCACTAATCATCTCTTCAGCACCAATTAAACGAATGAGTGGGCATGCTGATGAAAAACATTATCTTCTACATTAATCATGCTTGTTAGCAAACGCACCCACTCCTTTCTAATTCTCATCGCAAAACGAGTTTACCGCCAACCTGCCCATTTCTATTTGCATGTTTTGTCTTTGTAAACAACAGCCCAGCTTGCTCTACCTCTCCATCCCCCATAGTTCATTTCTGAGCAATTAGCATAACACAAATGCACCAAGAAGAACGATTATTATGATTACGCATTTGCATCCTTTGTGATCAGGTAATGAAAGATTTATGAACCAGCCTTCATCGTTCTTGTGATTGTTAATTGTGAATATCGCGAGTGATAGGCGTTGCTATCATTGGGAATCAATGCAATGCGTGGCCATCCCACGCAATGATTATGCAATGCTTTCTCAGCCTTACACGTTCACTCATAGTATTGTGTCTATAATACACTAAGGGGGTGTTGCTCAGAATCAACTGCAAATCAACTGCAACTTTGCGAATTGTAACGCACATTTTCATTCGCGCACGGTATGTGCATTTAACAAGACGCACATAAAACAATGATTTTGATTGGCGTGTTCCGATCAACTGCAACTTTTGAGCAACACCCCCTTAACCACGCAACATTTTGTACACGTATATACGAGCACTATTCCTTCATGATTTTGTGCTATGAATCAAAATTTGTTACACTGTTTTCTTTATTCCCCTGAACCTCGTCCTTTTCTTTCTAAACTTGTGACTCGGAATTGTGATATCACTTCAAAATATCAGTCATTAATTTCATGATTTTATGTGATAAGTGCAAAATGAATTATAATCATAATTAATGTCTTCCCAACTCTCAGTGCAGAGAACATGCTGTACAATAGTTTTTGATGCATGAGAACCCCATCATATTGAATCTGCTGATAATAATTAAAATATCTCACCAACAATGTCGCTTCTTTTCCTATTTAAAGAGATGCCAACCATTCGACGATATGTATGACATCAAATCAAAATGTAAATTTTGATTTGATTTGACATGATTTTTCATTAACATTTTCACAATTTGAAAATACAATAACAAAGCTTTGACAATAAAATAGCAAAATAGCAATAATATATTAGCAATTTAACATGTACATTAATAATGTTTGATAGAACGACACAAGCTAAACAAAAGCGAGAGAAATATTACAACAATAACTCTCGACCACTTATTTGTGATACGAGCCATGCTGAGTTTATATGAAAATATCCCTTCCGCATATAAAGGAACAGTTGATAGCTCTGTACTTGTACAAAAACTCAAATCCCATGTGTGTACAGCATTACTAGTATAAATTCATACTGAAAATAAGAAATCACACCTTATATAATAATAATCATCATCATCTCTCTTTAACCTCTTTTTAACCCATATTCTACCGCCCACTTCATCATCAGTATATTCTCTGCACTTCAAAAGCCAGTCAGCATCTAATGTCTTACACCAAGTATGCATCAAACAGATTTCACCTAAAAGAAAAGATTTAGAAATCCCTAAAACTTATGAAAATGACTTTTTAGGTTTTTATATTTCCCATGTTCATTTATAATTTTGCTGAAAATTACTTTTCAGGTTCTGTTTATCATGTTTTTCTGTGATTTGACTGTAATATTTTTTAAATTTGAATAAAGAGAAAAAAAAGATAGGTCAGGATATTTCCAGAGGGTCAATTGTTCGGTCTTCGGCATTCAAACAATCTCTTTTTTGCCTTATCATTTGAACAGATAATTTTAATGAACTCTTAGCACAGATGTGCACATAATATTTGACTGAATTTTGAAAACCCTCTATCCTACAGTAACACTTCCATTGCAGCTTTTTTCCGTACAAAATTCAAATCACTTGCGTACGTGCTTTACAAATTTAGATTCATACTGAAGAAAACAAAGCATATACACCACATAGAATAATAATCATCTCACTATAACCCATATACTACCGCCCCATTTCTATCATCAGTATATTCTCTGCACTTCAAAGTCCAGTCAGCATATAACGTCTTACATCAAGCACGCATAAGGCATACACAAGTGGCTGGATACGCCACCACACATACAAACAATGTGGAAATCTCAACACCACAAACGAGCGCGATTCTCCTATCTCATTAATTCAGGATTTACCGACGGCTTTGCTCAAACCTGCACGGGCCATGGCAACGAGCGACGACGTGGTTTAGTAAAGAGCTCCCGGAGGAGAGAGCATCGAGGCAGAAAAACGCTTCAAACATCTTATATTTGTCAACAAATGCTCCATCTGATTTTGAATTATTATGGAGGTGTGTGTTGAGGTGGTACTGATGTATTGTCTTGTGTAGAGCAAAGATACTTCAAAACATATGCATTGAAAAATGTCTTCTTTATTAATCTTAATATACATGTATATAATAAAGCATTAAAGTATTTAAAAGATGACAGCAATCATTGATCTCCTCTATTCTAAATCAAATTTTCTGAATTTTTTCTGAGAATGATGCATGTGTTTTGTAAGCTAGTAGGCATTTTATCCTTTTAAATTTGACAGATACAGTCCTTTGACCATTGCAAAGTGTTTTTAATGTAAATAATATTGTGATTCATTTGAATTTGTCTTTGGTTGGTTGGTTGGATGGTTGACTTTATTTATTCACGGTAAAAACAAAATATTACAAAATTGTGTCCGCACTCAGCTACAAGCTGTTTTTCATCGAGGCCGTGATAGAAAACAATTGACTTTAATTTGATTTTGAGATTTCCACCTTTAAATATTTCTGTAAAAGGAATTGTGAGAACCTCAAGAAAATTCTATGAATGGTTTTACATGTAGCAAAAAGTTTACGCTAATCCATTGTGAAAATGTAATATCTCAGGGGAACCCATAAATCAGATCATATGCACTAATAAACAGCATTAATGCTATTTTTTAAACAAAAGTATGTGACAGATTTTTGATATGTGTAATTGCTATCAATAACGAGCCCTTCTCCTTGAATATGTGTATGAATTTCATCTTCTTAAGAATGTAGCGTCTGTTCAAAATGGGATGTTGTTGACCGACGTCCCGGCTATGCATGATCATGATGTTTTACACATTACTACAAGGAATGCGTCGATTGGCGAGCTTATGAATGGACGCTAATGTTAAAGTCATCACACGGCGCTTGGCTATTCATCAGTGCATATTCTATGTCTGTCAGCGCCATTATATCACACCATGCACAGACTGGAGGGGGAATTCTCCCGAAGGACTGCTTAGATTAAAATCTTGGAGTAATGCATCAATTACTGGAGCCCAGCCGTTAACGCATAAAGGTACAGGGACAGATGTAGGAAATGATGAAAGGAACATAAAAAAGCATGAAATCATAGAATTTATTATAAGAAAAAATAATAATCTGCAGATGAAATAAAATTTGGAAGAAATTGATAAGTAAAAAAAGTTATAATAACAGGAATTGGTTGACATTCAGCAAGGAGACAGCTAGCTGGAGATGCTAACCACATAAAAAATCCTGTAATTTGACTACAAAAAAATTATATTTTCTGAAAAAAATAACCTATTCTGAGATTTCATAATCTTTTTAAATCTGCATCTCAAGGAATTAATATTTTATATTCTATTTTGTCATATAAGAATCCATTTTCAGTTAAAAATCCTACTGAAGATGATGAAGTCCTACTAGTTGGCAGCTCTGTCGAGAGAATGGAGGAAAGACAATGATAGTGTGTGAAATAAGAGACAGGGAGAGAAAGAGCAGGGAAAATTACATTTTTCCGAAACTTATTCTCATATATTGATTCACTAAAATTGCTCTCTTTTAGAAAGCTGCTATTCTAGGTACTTCATTTATTGTGACGATCACTTGAACATGCAGACAATTCAATTTGATGAGATGCTTGGATGGGAACAGCTGTGAATGTTGTTGTCATGTTCTTGTCAAAAAATGAAAGGGGAAATGAACCAAAAATATATGAGATTTAAAAAGTCATGCCCCGAGTGTGTTATTCAAATCGCACACAATACTAATTATAAGTGTTTTTCTCTGTTAAAGAACAATATGGAAGTTATTTGTTGATTCAAGTAAATGACATACATTTACATAGATGCCAACCATTCCGGAATATGCATTATAAGCTGTACATTTCTATATGAATTCAAGATGCTATCATTACAATTGAATGGCTAATATGGATAGTGTGTTCACGTAATTCCTCATCTTCATTCAGCTGTTGCATTATTCACAATTTCATTTTTAACCTTTTTATTACTGAATTCCGTAAAATACCTTCGACTTTATGCAGGGAGAGAACTGTTCCAGCAGTCAATGAGTTAATATAAATTCATATTCCGGATTGGTTGGCATCTCTGAACAGCACTGCTTGCTGCCTACATTTGTGAATATTTATATATTTAGAACAAATTTGATTGGCCACTGCCACGTTTTGTTTGCAGACAATCTAGGTCAGGAGATTGAATAGCCAAGTGCATTAGTCTCCTTGTCAGACCACTGTTTCAACAAATGGAGCACCACTGAAAAATTAATGGCTGGGTTTATGAAGACTACACATACAAATTGTATGCATTGTCTATACACAAAGGTTGTTCTTGACAATCCAAAAACTTGTCTGAGGCTTTATCGACATAGCAACAAGTAATGTATACAAATTTATATTTTTATTATTATTATTTAAATTTTGCCTCATGCATATTCCAGAACGGTTAGCATCAATGCATTCTACAATATTAATCCGGCGCAAACGAGGGCCATGTTTATACAGCACGATGATTGAGTTTTGAAAAGCGTTTAGTTCAGAAATACGGTTGTGTTTAACGGTCATCGAATATAAACTGCGCGGTAGAGTTGCACAGTTGCAAACCTGCATATGAACCAGAATCACAAGAGAAAGTAGGTCATATAAACATAACCGTGTTTCATGAACACGTTTTGAAACACGTTTCATGTTTGCGTTTCAAAACTAAATTGCGGTATAAACACGGCCTAGGTCCAGGCATGCATGTGTATCATCACGCTAAGGCATCTGCTGGGGACAGGTAGAGAGGATATTTAGAAAGGTTACAATTAGACATGCCAGAGGAATGCGTCCACTGTCACATCCAGACTTGTACATTAACACAGACATGGGTGTAATGTACCACTCACCAGGCAGACATAAGGGCGGATGATGATGGACACATTTTTTGGAGGATCATTATATTCTTTATATTAAAGATAAGAGACTGTATGGATACAGTGAAATCATGCCGGTTAACATTCTTTAGTTAACTGCCATCACTATAAAGCTCAGTACGAATGGATCTGTCCCAATGATCCGACTGTGATGCCTTTGTTTTTAACTTTATAGTGATAACAAATTACCAAATAATTATGACTTGCACTGTATATGATTTGTGAAAGCAGCCATTAATTCATTACAGATTTAATTATAGAGCTTAATTTTCATAAAGAACACAAATTAACAATTAAAATGTCAAAAACAAGCTCTTTGACTGGGCGCTATGACGTGCACCGTGAATCAAGTTGTTCATGACAGTCACAAATTCGATTGGTGGTGATTCCTACACTGCAGGTTCAAATCAAGCTCACATCTTTCCAAGGGTGACATCAACGACCGGTTCTTCCTCCAATCTAATTCTCTTTGAATTAAAAACACCATAAAACCCAATTACACTCTCTATCTCTCTGACTTGTCCATCAGTTATATATTGTGGTGAAATGTGGTATATCGTGTTGCCTGAATTGTAAAAAAAATTGAGCATGATAAATATTCTCAAAATTGGTTGCATATAATTGGTCATTTTACAGGATCAAAAGTTATGCAACATCAAATGAAGAATAATTTTGGATAGTGGAAACAACCCTTCTTGGCACCATTTCCTTGAATAATCGGGAGCTGGAGAGATTAGTTGTGATTACAATCGAACAACCCACAAATATTCCACTACTGTCACCTCAATACTACATGTATACTATAGAGAGGGATGCATATTACAGAAGACATACTACCAAATGGAAACAAATACGTTGCCCTTTTCACAAACCGCAGACAAAGTCGATGCGATGATGGAAACATTTTCATGCTACAGCAAGTCAAGTGGATGTGCCTGGCGACTGAGGAGAAGCTATTTGTATCTATAATGTTCAATGCAAGGGATGAATTATGATCATTTCATGAACAGCTCATGAATTCTCATTATTACATGTATGCGTATGTAGGCAAATTTAATGCACACACACTTTTTATGTTCATTCACTGATAAAGTAACTCTGTATTTTAATACCTGATACGGAATAATTACATGAGGACAGAGCGATTGGAAATCACCTGCAAAGGATGTTGCTACTTAGGACGAGCTTCTTTTGCCCTACATTTCACGAAACATTGAAGGGACTGCATGTCTTGAAAAGTGGAGGGGTTGTGTATTACCATTTCACACACTGTCACAGACTTGCACATATTTTCTGAAAAAGTGGGAGGTATTAATAAATACAGAAATGTAGTTTGTTTTTCGTCAAACTTGAATAAATTTGACTAAATCACAAGATGTTTTCCATTTGAAATGTCTCTCCTGATTTGCAATACAATGAAACTTGCGCATGATTGATTGACCCAATTTGATCTTAACAGTGAAAGTCTAAAAAATAATATGAGATAACTAAAAAAACTTTTTTTTGCATTCATGAAAATGGATTTTGATGTATATATTCCATACTGTCATTGAGCATGAAACACTTGCATTACAAATACCTTTAAAAACAAGTATAAATAATGCATTACGTTTTGCAATTTGATCCCCACTGCACAAAATGATCCTGCATAAATTAACCTACATGTAGGCTTCATAGGAGTATCATTTATACCACAGCTATATCTACAAGGACATTTGTTTTGGTAAAGGTCAAAGGCGTTTAGGAAATACATAGGCCTAGTTATTATGTACAACAGGAAATACCTCAAAGTAGGTGACCGACAAAAGAGTAAACGAAAACCATTCAGGAATTAAAAAAAAAAAAGATGTTGTAAAGGCACTGCTTTACTAGATCCCAGTGATCAACCCTTGTGATTTATCTTAAAATTAAAGAAGCCCTGTCTAAATATGCAAGATACAACAAAAAAAATACATGGGGGCAAAGGGCAATTAGCCTTCCAAACGTAAGAAATTCCCCCCCCCCCCCCTTAAAAAAAAATTGAGGGTTAAAAAAGTGTAAGAATTTAAGAATTGCCCCTGTCAGTTATGCATGTATTTATCTATGTTCACCATGTCTAATTGAAATCTCTGTTTTAGCACACAAAAAATAGATTAATGAGGCTTTTTCCAGGAAAAAATGTAAAAGAGCCCTTGTAAATATTTTTTTAAAGTATTCTTTTTATCCTGGTAAGATGTTACTTCTAATAGTTGGCCATCTGCAGTACTTATCCAATAATCTAATGAAATTTTTAGATTACAAGCAATATAATACTCTGTCTGAAAAGGAAAATTGCCTTATCTAACCGTCATGATATTCTGAAA